>LPNX010807109.1:0-35191 GCA_001517045.1 Pseudotsuga menziesii
TCTGTATATTTAATCTGTACTTCTGAACTAATTTTGAATTTAAAACAAGCCTCTGCTGACAAACGAAATATCTCAGCAGAGTAATGCAACCCGTAGAACAATTATAGGCTAACTGGTAATAAAAACTAGATATAGTAAACATAAACTAAACATGGGAATAATATAGAAATCAACTTAAAAGTACAAACCCTGGTAATGTGCAACATATAACAAAATTTACAACCTAAGCTTAGTATTAAGGAAAATACAAACACTAGCATATTCTAACCATAAAATCTTAGACATAGGGTTAGGAAATGCATTGAAATCATTTACCTAGTATATCCAGCAATTAAATTTAGAGAAATAGAATAGGCAGTCTAGGGATTCATACATGAACTTGAAGCTCTGTTATCGGCTGAACCTGCACACTCAAATAACCAGTGTTAACAATTCAATGTAGATCTGGCCTCTGTTTGATGACCAAATCACTTGGTAACTACGACGTTCCACCCAACCATGACCCAGAACCATTCCTGGTTTAAATCAGGATCCCCCCGAGCTAGACTCCAACATGTAAGTAGATTAGAGCTCCTAAGGTAGGGTTTCCTAACTGGTGTATCAGATATGGATCAGTTCTCCTTTTCCTTCCAGGAAATGTTTCTTCAAGAATTTACTTAAGAGCAAACAAGCAGAAAAATGACTCCTCTAATTATAGATCAGAACCCCAAGCCTTTCCTTGGCTTGAGTCTTTATAGACATACTTTTCATTTAAAGGGACACTTAAATCAAGAAACCTTGGTTTCTTGATTTAACCCTTTTTCGATTACTTTGGGTAATTATTAATATTTTAACTTAGGAACTTTCTACTAGTTCCTAGTTGGACTTTCATAGACATTATACTATTTATTAAATCTTTAATAATAAATAATAATTGATGGAGCTTCTAATCTTTCTTTCATTTATTTATATTATTTATATATGTAATTCTTTATACATACCATGTATAAAGTACATAATAATATAACACTTTGTTAACATTTGTCTTTGGGCATCATATACCATGATCCCTAGACTTAATGACACTTATTCATTAAGGTCAAGTAGGTACATGGTTTAGGTCTACTAGGCTAGGAAACTCTAAACATCCTTGCATGTTGGATTTCCCTCGTATAACGTGGTAGCTCTTCAGTGCTTTGATGAGAATACAGAAATTCAAAATTTCATTTAATCACTTATAAATAAGTATGATGATATCAATATTTTTCTCAAGTTGTTTTCACTCGGAAGTTATTAAATTCTTTTCAGTAACCCCTAGCACTTACTAGAGCCCATACTCAATGCTTTAGTAGGGAGTTACAATTCAACACAATTCCAGAGCTCCTTGCTCAACACTAGTGCTAGGATGTACTTGCACGATACACCTAGGGATACAATGGCCAAGGATACGATGCTCCAAAGCTTATGCTCAACATCAACATGGAAGGCTCCAGGGATTATGCCCAACACATCCAATTATCTTTTCATGCGTTCCAGAGATTCTCTCTCAACACAAAGGTAAGTACTCATGTGCTCCAGAGCTTCTCGCTCAACATAAATCATCAATCACTCAAGTGCTCCAGAGCTCCTCGCTCAACACAAAACATCTCATCAATCATGTGATTTAGGATCCACGCCCAACACAAATAAGCATATGCATATATCATAAATAATTGTCTTATGCCCAATATATAAAACAAATCATCATGTTCATATGCAGTGGGGTATTCAACCCAATATAAAAAACAAAACATCCAGATAATCATCATAATCAATAGGCACATGCCTATAAGTGTTAGGTTCAAAATTCGGGATATTACATCCCTGCCTGCTTAGAACAACACCGTCCCTAGTGTTGTAGGGACTCGAAACGATATCATGAAACAAGGTGGGGTAAGCCTTTCTCATGGTGGCCTCGTTCTCCCAAGTATCCTCATCAGCCTCAAAGTGCTTCCATTGCACTTTCAATTGGCCTATGGTATGATTCCAGAGCTACACCTCTCTCTTGTCCAAAATATGAGTAGGTTACGGGGCAAACTCCCCTTCAGTTTCCACCTATAATAGGGACCAATCAACAACATGTTTAGTATCATAAACATATTTCTTTAACAAAGATGCATGGAAAACATTGTGGACTCTTACATGCATGGGTAATGCTCGTTCATAAGCCATTGGTCCTTTCTTGGCCAGTATTTCAAAAGGTCCACAAAATCTAGGTGCTAACTTACTGCACCTACCCAAGCTCAATGAGCTTCATTTGGATTTTAATTTCAAGTAAACATGATTGCCTATTTGAAAGTCCTTATCTTTTCTTTTTCGATCCGCGTAACTTTTTTGGTGGTCTTGTGCTTCTTTAAGGTTCACCTGGGCCTTGGTAACCAACTGTTCCAATTCCATCAACAAATCAGGCCCTAACATGAGTCGATCCACCAACCTATCCCAAATAACCCGTGTTCTACACTTCCGTCCATAGAGTACCTCAAAGGGACTCATCTTGGCGGAATTATGATAACCATTGTTATACGCAAATTTTGGAAGGTGCAGGTAATCCTCCTACTTCGTGGGATTGTTCATTACATACATTTGGAGCATGTCCTCAACAATTTGGTTTACTCTCTTTGTCTTCCCATCTATCTGTAGGTGATATGCAGTGCTGAAGTTCAACTGCGTCTCCAATCTGGAGAATAAAGATCTCCAAAAGTTTCCTGTAAACTTAACATCTCAATCTGAGATAATTGCCTTGGGTATCCAATGTAATCTAAATATCTCTTTCAAGAAGATATCAGCAATGTTCACGGCCTTGTAGTTTGATTTCACAGGAATGAAGTGTGCTGCTTTCTACAACTTGTCGATTACCACAAAAATAGAATCATTTTTCTTCTTACTCTTTGGTAAACCGGTGATAAATTCCTTACTAATAACCTCCCACTTCCATTTCAGAATGGGAGACGGCTGCAGTAATCCCGTAGGATGTTGATGCTCAACTTTTACTAGCTGGAACTCCTGACATTTCATAATAAAAATTGCAATGTCGGCCTTTAACTTAGGCTAGAAAAAGTATCTCTTGACAACGGATATCATCTTTTGATATCCCGGGTGTCCCGAGTAGGGTGCCTGATGAAATTTTGTGAGGAGGCTGGACCGAAGGTCCCCTTCTTCTAGAACATACAAGCGATCCTTGGACCATAGAAGTCCGGATTCATCTACCTTGTATTCTTTTTATTGTTGAAACAACCTGTCCTCCTGGACTTTCTTGAGGATCTCCACATAGAAGGGGTCAACTCCGTTGGCCGCTCTAATCCTCTCATGCAAATATGCATCCGTTTGACTCAAGGTCACCTCATAAATCATATGAGTTCATTGTCTTAAAGCATCGACAACCTTATTCTCCTTTCCCTTAATGTGCTGAAGCTTGAAATGATACTCGCTGAGGAAAGCCAACCATCTCGCCTACCTCACATTCAGATCTGGTTGATCGAATAAATACTTCATAATCATATTGTCTATCTTCAAAAGGAACTTCCTTCCCATGAGGTGGTGCCTCCACATCCTCAAAGCATGGATTATGGCAGCTAACCCAAGATTGTGCATAGGGTAATTCTGCGCATGCTCTTTTAACTTCCGTGACTCATAACAGATCGCGTGATCATTTTGCAAGAGGACTCCTCCAAGTCCTTCCTTGCTTACATTTGTGCGAACAACGAAATCCCCATCATGATCCGCAATTCGTAACACTGGTGTGGTCATTAAAAGTTGCTTAAGATTTTGAAAGCTTTCTTCACACTTAGCGGTCCATAAGAACTTACTTGATTTCTTCTGCAAAGCAGTCATGGGGCAAGCAATTCTTGAGAAATTCTCAATGAAATTTTGATAATATCTGACTAATCCCAAGAATGACCTAATGTCAGTGACACTAGTAGGGGTAGGCCAATCCTTTATGGCTTTAATCTTTTCCGGGTCCACAGCTATCCTTGTCTTGGAGATAATGTGACCTAGATACTATATCTTCGGTTTGTAAAAATTGCATTTACTAAACTTATCGTAAAGCTGGTGTTCTCTTAACACTTGTAGTACTACGCGAAGGTCTTCTTCATGTTCTTATTTATTCTTGGAATAAACCAGTATGTCGTCTATAAAGACTAAGACAAACTTATCTAGATACCTATTGAATATGTTGTTCATCATACACATAAAGTTTGTGGGTGCATTGGTCAACCCAAACGGCATCAGTACGAACTTGTAGTGCCCGTACCTTGTACGAAAGGTGGTTTTATGAATATCCTTGTCACAAATTTGTACCTGATGGTACCTGTATCGTAGGTCAATCTTTGAAAATATTCTGGTTCCTCCCACCTGATCGAACAAGTCGTCTATCCTGGGGAGTGGGTAACGGTTCTTGATGGTCATTTTGTTCAACTGACGGTAATTGATGCACATTTGCATCATACCGTCTTCATTCTTTATGAACAATATTGATGCTCCCAAAGGGGACACACTGGGTCGGATATACCCTTTCTCTATCAACTCCTGCAACTGTAGTTTGAGTTCCACCAACTCAGGTGCACTCATGTGGTACGGGGCTTTGGAGGCCGGAACTGATCCTGGGGTCAGTTCGATGGAAAATTCTAGGTCTCATTTCGGAGGTAGTCCAGGGATTTCCTCGAGAAACACATCCTTGAATTCTTCAAGAACGGGAAAGTATTTTATGCGTTATTCCCTATCTGACTCTATGTCTCGGATGTTTACCGCAAACAAATTGCAGCCTTTCTTAACGCATTTCTTTGCTTGTAAGGCATAAATTTCTCTTACAAAAACTTTCTTTGGAATTCCCTGAACCTTCACTTGGTTCCCTAGGCTATCAGTACACAAGATAGACCTTTCCAAACAATTGAACATGACATGTTGCTATTCCAGCTAGTCCATGCTGATAAGTACATCTTACGATCCTAAAGGTAGGATTTTCAGGTTTACTTTCGTAAGAAAACTGTTAAGGTTTACCCCACATTCTTTAACAATTTCCAAAACTTTTCATTTCATACTGGTGGCTAATTGTACCATCCAAGGTTTATCATGCTTAACTTTGCCTAGTTTGCATTCATCAACAATTTCAAGTGAAACATAGCACCGGTAAGAACCGGGATCAATAAGTATTGAAATAGAAGCATTCAATATCTTACCTTCTATCTCAACCATCGTAGCTTGATGATCTTCCTATAGGCCATCCAATGCTGCATAGATCCGGGGTGTTCCATCTATGTCCTTGACAGTTGGTTCTTCTTGTAAGTTGTGCAAGACCCCACCGGTCTTGTTCTTACAATCTCAGGCATAATGAGGCCCACTGCATTTCCAACACTTGATCTATAGCAGGGTAGCATTGACTCCACTTGCTACTAGTTTGCTAACATTACAAGCTGGTACATAAGGCTTTGTACCAGACCTATTAAAGTTCTCGTTCGCTTGAAATCTATTATTTTTCTTTCTGTATGGCTGTGGGCTGGACCCAGGTTTGTGGTTATCAGAGAAGTTATTAGAGTTGTCTCGGTTTTATTTTAGGTTTTCCTTCCTCAGCTATCCATGCTCATAACATAGCCTATCTTTGTGAAGTGTGGTATCCAAAGTCTTAGGCATGTCGAATTCAATCTTGTCTCGAAAACTGGGAGGAAGACATCCTAGAAACTGCTAGATCTTTACCTTTTCTTCTTTGATGTATGGTACATAATGCAACAGATCTAGAAATCTGTTAATAAACATGTCCATAGTCATGGATCCCATATGTAGTTTGTGGAACTCTTTCACCTTTTGGTCAAAGAACATTTCTGACATATATTTTTCTTGGAAAAGCCTTCGGAAAGTATCCCAACATATTTCCTGTAGTTCATCTTTCTTGGTGTGTTTTAAGTCTCTCCACCATCTTGCTGCCTTTCCATTCAAGTTATAGATGGAAAGATGAGCCTTCATCTCACTTGAATAGTTATGAACCTGAAAATACTTACTCATGCCCAACAACCACTCTTTGTCCTTTTCCCTAGTGTTTACTTCACCTTCATAGGTCGGGGCTCTTATTTTTCGAAACACCCCCTGAACACTGTCATCACTCCTTTGCTTCTTTCTTCAGGGAGAAAGAGAGTCATCAATGGAAGGACTGTGATGGTCTCCTTTCGGTGCTTCAAGGGTATGTTCTTCCTTTTCCTCCCCTCTTGGGAAGCTGGCCCATTTTGGGTAAGGTTCTCTTTTGGAACTATTTGTGGACTGAGTAGGTTTACCTTGCGAGCTTCCTACCGTCATATTTCTTAGTAAGGATTCATTTATAGCCTGTTGCCCCTTCCTTTTGTTTAGGCTATCTTCTCTGAAACTTTTCAATTCAGCTTGAAGACTGTGGAAAGTTTTCAAAGCATCAGAGTTTATCTCTACCACTAGCTCCGCTTCCGGAGTGGGGGTGGTCATCTTTCCTTGCTGACTATTTTCTTCCTCAGTATTCATAAATTGAACAGTGCTGTAAAAATTCCCGTGACTACAAAATTTTTTAATAACAGGAAATAATTCTGTTAGATACCAAAATTTAATATTATACTTTATTTCCTCTGCAATGATAGCTTGGTGCGCCCATAGGTTTCTTAGTATTGAAACTGGGCCCTGATACCACTTGTAATGTCCCCAAAAATTGGAAATAAAAAAAACATTATAGGCTAGTAAAAAATACCTAGACAAAACATTATTCACTTGTGGAACTCTATCGTACACTTCATGTACCTCTGTTTATTCGTAAGTTGTTCTTATGTTCTGTCTTTCACTTTTAGTCATTATTTTTAATTTATTTTACGTATGATGGTGTACTGTTGTTTACTGCTTAGTAATATGGTTATACTTTTGTCACTTATGTGTCGTCACTGGATTTATATGCTCATCATTTCTGCATTGTCGCACTTGTTAATTATAGAGTCCTAACTTAATTTTGTTTGTGGAAACAAAGTGGGTGGAGTGGCGGGACTGGTTCTCCCATGACGGTTTGAGAGGTAAAGATGTTTACTGGTTTGCAGGCTTACTTAGTTCTCTGAACTAAGGTGCCTATTTTTTTCACATGCAGTTCATACCTTGCGATGGGGTCTTATTTAACGAGTACAGAAAGTTGTGACCTTAAAGATCATACTATTGGTTGACTTTCATTCTTTTACCGACTCCAAATTATAACAGGTACAATTACTATTTTTACTTCATTATGGTTTTGTATCTCGTCGTTTATATATCTTAGTATAATTCTGTTCTGTGTTTATTTTATCAAAACTTGTTAACACTTCTTATTTTCTCCATTTGCAGGTTATTGTCTGGGCTTAAGGACATACCCTTGATTTTTATAAGGGTTAATTGTTTAACATGGGATATTACATATGTGATGTTCACTAAGCATAAGCTTAGGGCTTAAATGTATGTACTAAGTTATGTCTTAAAGCCTAAAGTTTTCATGTTATGTTTAATGTGCAAGTCTTATGGCTTGTCTTGAGACTAGCATAGACCAAGCCTTGTCCAAGCACTAAACCTTAACATTGTAATACATTATGCCTTGTTATAACATATACATTGTAATGTTTTACCTTGTGTTATGAATAGGTTGGTGAATATATATNTTTCATTAATGGACACCAGATGGTGCATTAATTCCATTAATGCACTTGGGTTTCATGACATCCCAAACTTAGGTTGGGCTCACGATGGCTTTGCCAAATCACTTGTCATTTGGGGCTTGTGTATTCTGGCTCTACGCAGGGAGAAAAACATGAAAAACATGGAGGAGACCCTCAGACCATAAGGTAAGCTTCGTTCTGGGTTCTTATGTCTGTACATATTTTTGGTTTAAGGTTCTTAACGTTCTCATACTTCTCATCCCCAGTTTTGCTTGGTGTTTACAGGTGCTGAAGTACAGTGAAGAGAAACGTGGCTTCAACTCGCTCATCGGCTTGACTGTAGAGCCAAGGTGCAAGGTAAGCCTTACTTAACAAGCATATGCTTTTTACCTCTCAGCCTGTCTGCGTGTTGTTTCTTCATTTGGGTTTGGGGTTTCTTGGTGGGGTTTGGAGTTCTCCTTCGAGCTTATGATTACAAACTTGGTTTTTAATATTTTTTATGGTATTTGAGCCATGAAGTAACTCGTAATCCATTCGACTTTGTGTAAAATAAGTTTGGGTTATGTAATTTGTTATTTTGATTTGGGCCATTTAGCCATGGGATACACCATTGCTTGCAATGGTGCGTTGGCCCATTGGCATGCCTATGTAACTTGGTTCTTGTTCTTAAATGATGACTGTGTAGCAAATATGATGCCCACTATGTAAATGGATATAAATACTGTTTGCAATTGATTACCATGGGTATTATTTTACGTTGTATATAAGATGATTCTATTCTGCGTTTTTCAGTTTGTTATCGTAAATTTACATGGGGCATTCACCTGCTTGAAGGTTCTGTGTATAATGGCATTCCTTATCTTTATACTGTAATACATAGACAACGTGGGTATAGGCCATGCCATGAATGGCATGAGCCTTTCCCACAGTTCTGCGATAGCTTAGTGTAGGGTTTTAATTAATGTTATTAGTTCTTATGCGATGTAGACTGTGAAGATCCATGGGTGGGGAACCCATAATGGCCAGCGTTACTGTAGGGTTATTTTGGAAATACTGTGTGTTAAACTTAAGAACTTGGCTGAGGCTATGAATGTAGTTAGGGTTTTACAACTCGCTGTTAGCGTATGCCTTTGTTTATTACATAGCATTTCATGTATTTAGAAATTGCAGCCCACATACATTAGATGTATAGCGTGGCCTGTGTAAAAATAGTTATACAATTTGCTTACTGTTTGTGTATAAAATGCTATGGTTTGTTATTATTGTTTTTGCCTTAGGTCTGGACATCCATAGGAATTGATGTCGCGACAATTGTTGGAAAAATGGGTTTTAATTATTAGTTGTTTAATGTTAAGCGATGACTGTGTGTAGATTTAGATGAGACCTTTAACACTTTATGTTTTATGAAAATGATGACTGTAATAATAGGACTGTAGGCTATTTTTATAACAATGAGTTATGTAAAGGGATGCGATATTGGATTAAGAGATTAGAACTATGGAGTTTATATAATAATACAGAGGTTTGGTATTGGACCACATGGATGGTCACGATGCCTTCTCTGTTTGGTTAATTATGATTATTTTTATTTAATGGAATGTTATGATATTTAACTTATACTTGTTGAGACAGACCTTGAAGGTCTTTAAAGATTTGCAATGTTAAATTTAGTTTTCGTTTATTCTTAGTTGATTTAGTTTTGAATATTTAATTCTGTACTTTAGTTTTTAAGTAATATAATTAGCAGATTAATTATAAAACTATTTGAATACTATTATATATATATTTATGTATATTTAACCTATACTTCTGAACTAATTTTTTATTTAAAACAAGCCTCTGCTGATAAATGAAATATGTCAGTAGAGTAATGCAACCTATAGAACAATTATAGGCTAATTGGTAACAAAACCTAGATATAGTAAACATAAACTAAACATGGGAATAATAAAGAAATCAACTTAAAAGTACAAACCCTCATAATGTACAACATACATCCCGAGCTTAGTATTAAGGAAAATAAAAACCCTAGCAGATTCTAACAAGAAAATCCTAGACATAGGGTTAGGAAATGCATTGAAATCATTTACCTAGTATCTCCAACAATTAAATTTAGAGAAATAGAATAGGTAGTCTAGGACTTCATACCTAAACTTGAAGCTCTGTTAATGGCTGAACCTGCACACTCAAATAACCAGCTGTTGAGGCCTGAAAATTCGTAGGTAACAACAGCAAGGGATTCTCCCCAGTAAACGTTCCCAATTAGCCTGTGACTGTTTGGTATAGGGAATCTGTCCGGTTTGCGGTTCGAATACCGTAGGTCAAAGTAACAAAACAAAGGTTTTACCGGTTGCGGCCCGGTCCACCGTGTATTTTTGTATTCTTTGACTTAAAGTATGATATGAATATGCCTAATTAACCATGCAGGGTGATAAAGATGCAAAGAGTAGTCACAATGTGATGCGCAGGTTCTTACCTCCTGTCTTAGAACTCACAAGCATCCAAATCATGCAGGAAAATAAATACTAACTAAACTATCTCTAGAGAGTTGGGTATTCATTCATGAGTAATGCACCCCTGTTCATGTGTTATGGAAAATCACAGATAGTTGTTCTTATAACCAAACATATAGACACGAATAAAAGTATATATGATAAGATAGCTCATCAACAGTTAAAAATTCCATTACTCATAGTGGAAAAAGACATCATAAAGGTACTGAAGAACATTCAAGTAAGAACATAGGTTCAAGAAATTAGAACACTCTTATAGCTAATGAGACACAGCTGAAAATGAAATAGTTCACATTCAACATTGCTCATTTCAGCACATTGATATTTACCACACAACAATTCCTCCAACAGGCCAAATTCGCAGTTTCTGATTGTAAAACGAAATAGTTCCTCTTACAAGCAAATGGTTTACAAGTTTTTCCTAGGAAAAAAATCCCCTGTCACTTCTAACTTTCAAATATTTAAACAAAATCAGCAGACCGCTTGGGTTCCCCCCAAACGTGTGACTCTTCGGTTCTTTGAGCATTTCATATCCCTCCTTTCATATTTTCTTCGTATGCTCATGATCAACTGAGTAACTGCTGGACCTTTCAGATCTGTGCTTTTGTTGCTTTCGATTTTGTCTTTTCCTTCGCTTGTCTCCCTTGTGACCCTGCCGATTTCGATTTGATTTTTACAAAACTGTCAAGCTACGCCTTCACGCCGCAGTCGCCCCAACAGTCCCTTGAGTTCTACCTGCAATCAATTATTGTGCATCATTCATTGGAATGGCATTTTAAACGTTAAATTAAACCACCTGGAATGGCGAATCCACAAGAAAACGGCCAGGTGCACCCCTTGATCTGAGAATTTTAACAAACGCTTCCATCACTACCTCGTCCACTTACCTCCTCAAAAGACATCATTCATGATGGAAGATGGAAAACTCGACGGTGGCTCAAAATACTTACATCGGAAGGGTAGCTCATTCACAGCCGCAACGACGGATCCTGACAAGAATGGGTACTGTGAAATACTTTAAGCATATCGGAGTCGGAAGAGTTTTGACTAAGCCTCGAGCGAGAAAGTTCTGAATCGAAAGTCAGAAGAATATCGTCATCGAAAGAAGAAAGCTTTGCCTAGCTGCAACTGCGAAAAAGAAATGACTACGTGCAAGCGACTAAAAGACTGACGCATCGGCTGGTGGAGCGTTTTGGACTTCGGGCACTTGGTTGCTTTGGGAGCCGCAACGATGGAAGCAAAAGGTTAAAGACATGCGACTAGCATCGGAGGGTAGAGCGCTTTGGAATTCGGGTAGCTAGCTAGTTTGGGAGCCGCAACGGTGGAAACAAAAAACGGCTACATATTCCGATCAAAATAAAAGATGCTCTGATCACAGCATAAAAATGCTAACTCTAAAATCCAACAACAATTAAAACAACAATTTCAAACCCGAGCAACTTTTGAAAACAGGCCGAGGGTCAACCCTTGAAAATCATCCAAAAATAAAGCACGACAAAAAGGTTCAAGGATCCAATGATTAAAAAACAACGCTAAATCATGAGGAGGGGCCCAAAATTTAAGAAATTTGGGGAGGACGGTTGCAGCTGCAACAATTGGCGGCTACCTGGTGAACCTTGATCTCTGGACAACTACTTCCTTAAGTAACAGACTGTTTAACAATAAAATCAACATGTTGAATTCTTCTAGATGTGTGGATTTCCCAAATATAAGATACATGAACTTTGAGTCATTGAGGGTAGTCCTATTCAGGAAAATGGAAACCAAGGTTTCAAAGTCAAAATAACTCTTTCGAGGCCAGAATTATGAGTTTCATTTTTTACCTCTATCTTTGGGTAGCTTCCAGCTTGGACACCACAGGATCATAACATCTGGTAAACATAAATATTCATTTGTTCCTCATTCCCATGCCATTTTGCACTTTTTTGTGCTTTTTGGACTTTTGTCCTTTGAGTCTTCCTCATGCCTTTCTTTCTAAATTTTTATTCAGTCTCCTCTATCCATAGTGTCCTTTTGTGTGAGAGATGCATTGAGTTTTCAGCTCACGGACGGAGAGGAACTTTTGGCAATTTTATACTCATATCATTTAGTACTTTTTTTTGATATACATTTCTTCCTTAGTAGTTTTGACTCTTCTTAGCCTTTTGGCTTTCAATTCTTGGCATGGGATCATTTATATATAATATACTGTTTACCCTGCTTCCTTTCCATGGGTCTTTTGCTGTCACCCCCCTAGGAAATTTTTAAGTGTGAGATCGATGGAGCCTCGAAATAGTATTCCAGACCTTTTAATCTTGAGTTACTTTACAGGGATTAAGTAGGATTTCAATGCGTTCACAACCATTTAGGAAAACTGCTAAACTAGAAGAAACTCTATCAGACAAAACCAAAATACACAGTCTTATAATCAAGGATTTTAGTTGGTCCAGAATTCTAATGCTCTCCATGTGACCAAAGCTTGCTTCTTTTATTTAAAATCAAATAGAAAATTTAAAGTAAAACTAAACTTCATGACTCAAAGACTCAAAAAGACAGCCAAAATAGATTATTTATATACAAGATAGCAGAACTCAAACAGAACTTAGGAAAAATAAGGCTTGAGAACCAAACCATTTACTGGTAAGTTCTCTTCCCATCCTTGCAGATCTTGCAACTTATAAGTAGAATGGCCAAGCTTTGCCGCAATCTGAAAAGGGCCTACCCACAGCTGCTGGAATTTAGTATGTTTTCCTTTCTCATCATGGGGGTGATCCCACTTGAGAACTAGATCTCCCACTTCAAACTCTTTTGTTCCTGCCTTATGTTTGTTGAACCATCTCTTTATTACCTCCTATTGTTGCTTAAAGCGCTCTCTGGCTTTTGTTCTAGCCTCTTCTGCTTTCAGGAGATTATATATCCTTATTTGCAAAACTTCATCATCCGACCCTCTAGATTCTTGAGTTGTTATGGAAGAAGGTAGCATGATATTGGGAGGAAGAATGGATTCTTTACCATAGACAAGGGTATATGGATACACTCCAATCGAAGACTTGGGGGTGACTCTATCAGCCCAAAGGGCATTTGGGAGCGCTGCATGCCAACTCCTCTGGTTTTCTATTACAGTCTTCTTTAAAATTCTAATCAGATTTTTGTTAGAGGATTCAGCCAGGCCATTTCCTTATGGATAGTAATTAGCAAAATAATGCAATTTTATCCCTTTATCATGAGCAAAAGCAGTTAATTTAATTGATGAAAAGTACTTAGCATTATCAAAGACTAACGAAACTAGAACTCCAAACCTGGTCATGATATGATCTTGTAGGAAGCTGATGACCGCGTCTTCATTTATCTTGCGCAGCGGGATAGCTTCGACCCAACGAGTGAAATAATTGGTCGCGGTCAGAATGTAATTGTGTTGCAGGGAGGAATTCGGTTTTATTTCTCCAATAATATCCAACCCCCATTGCTCGAATGGCTCCGTAATCATCACAGGTTTTAGGGGTGTCGCTGCTCTAGGTTGTCTCCCACTACACCTTTGGCAAATATCACACTTCCTGACATGTGCGTGTGCATGTTTGAAGAGCGTAGGCCAATAGTAACCTGCTCTGAGGATTTTGTGGTATGTAGTGTCTCCTGAATAATGTCCCCCAGCAGGCCCTTCATGCAAATTTGTCATTACTTTCTTCGCATCTTCTTTCTCTAAGCATCTCAGGAGAACTCCGTCATAGTTTTTCCTGAATAATGTTCCTTTAACAATTTGATAGGATGCTGATTTGAGACGCAACGCTCTTCTTTGCTTAGAATTCCAATGTTCTGGCAACAACCCTGTCTGTAGGTAATGCACGAGGTCTCTATACCAAGAATCGGGGGCTGTGAACAAAGGGCATACATCCATCAAATGTAGTTCGGCCTCGTCTTCCCAGGCGTGTTCGTTATTGTTCCCATTTTCAGTCATCAGTTTGCACAATCCATGTCCTTTAACTATAGAAGCTGGCTTAAATTCGAGGCCGTACTCTTGAAGAGCTGTTACCCAATTTCCTCTTCTTTCTCCTAACTCCTTCTATAAAAAAAGGGACCTTACAGGAGGGTACGGTACGATCACCTTGGTTCGATTTTTTAATATATAAGGTCTGAATTGTTTCACTGCTTTGAATACTGCGTAAGCTTGTTTATCAATGGCTGGGTAATTTAATTCGACCCCTTGCAGACCCGTGCTCATGAAAGATATTGGGAATTCATCCCCCCCATCTTCCTTTTGGGTAAGCACAGCTGCCAGTGAATCATCGGATGCAATGGTATACAGAATAAAATCTTTGTCGAAATCTGGGCTTTTCAGGGAGGGTGCGTGTGCAACAACAGTCTTGATTTTGCTGAAAGAATTCTTTTCAATCTCAGTCCATTTGAATTGTGCATTTTGCTTCACCATTTGCTGCAGAGGCTTGACAATCTGAGCGAAATCAGGCACAAATCTTCACACGAAGTTAATTGTTCCCATAAATGATTGCATCCCTTTTTTATTATGGGGTAAGGGAATCTGTTCAATGGCCTTGATCCTTTCTGGATCGATAGAAATTCCCTTCTTTGAAACTATGTGACCCAACAACTTGCCCTCTGTGACAGCGAACACACATTTCTTGGGATTGAGTGACATGCCATATTTTCGACAACGTTAAAAAATCTGCCTTAAGTGAAACGCATGCTCTTCTTTCCTCTTTGAAAATATCGTAATATCATCAAGGTACACTACAGTACTACGGCCAATCAATCCGTGGAAAGCTATGTCCATAGCCCTCTGAAACGTCGCTCCAGCATTTATAAGCCCAAAGGGCATCCTTCTGTAGGCAAAGGTTCCCCATTTGGTCCTGAACTTTGTCTTCAATCTATCTTCTTCGGCTACTAATACTTGATTGTAGCCAGAGAAACCATCTAATAACGAAAACAGTTCAGAACCTGAAACCATTTGTAGCAGTTGCTCCATGGGTGAAACAGGATAGTTATATTTGTATGAAGCACGGTTTAAATTCCTGAAATCCACGTAGAGTCTGATCTCTCCAGATTTTTTCCTCACTGGTACTAGATTTGATACCCACTCAGAGTGTCTGACCTTAAAAATGATTCTAGCATCCAATAATTTCTTCACTTCACTCTGAATCAGCGGTTCCAATTTTGGATGCATTTTTATTAAAGGTTGCTGATACAGCTTGACACCAGCTTTGATGGGAATAACATGTTTGATGATGCTGGTGTCATATGTTCTCAAATCTTTGTATGTCCATGCGAAAACATCTTTATATTGTTTAAACAAACTGACGAACTTGTCTCTTTCTGCTGGTGAACAACATTTGCCGAGATTCACAAATTTAGGATTCGTCTCAGTCCCTAAATTTATCAGCTTGAACTGTAGAGATGAGCTGTGGGTCTTCACGTTGGCTGGTCTTTTGAAATTTTCATTTAAATTGAACATTCTTTCTAATGTTCTGACTCCCTTCGGGATGAAATTATCATACTTCAGCTCGGCCTGATGTTCTTCATCATCTATAATTGCTCCTTTAAATACCTCGTCATTCGTTAAGCATTCTATAATTTGCTGGTCATCATCAAAAAATCGTAGGTTGGTAATCATATCAGGTACTGAGGGCCTGAAAAGTAATTCAACAGAGCATCGATTATTAGTGGGTACCAACCTAGAGGCTGATGTGGCCAACAAGTCAGCCGCTGCATTTTTAAGTCTTGGAATTGAAATAATATTGAATGCATTAAAAAATTTAAGCAAGTCCCATACCTCATTTTGGTAAGCGTTTAAGTGAGGGGAAACACAATGTATTTGATTCCGGATTTGTTTCACAATAATTTCAGAATCTCCAAAAACTTTCAGATTACTTACCTTTAATTCAATCGCTTTCCGTAAGCCCTGCACTAGCGCTTCGTACTCAGCTGTATTATTCGTACATTCAAACTCTAATCTACATGAGAGAAAATGTTTATTCTTCTGGGGGTCGATCAGGACACAGCTGGCCCCTGACCCTTCTAATGTCTTAGAGCCATCAAAAAACAAAGTCTAAAAATCACTAACTACTGAATGTGAATCTACTCCTACTGCTAAGTTTACTATGTTACAGTCAATCTCATCAGCCTGTGAGAATCGAAGGAGATCAGGCTGAGTGTCTGATGTGTTGCTGGCTTCTTCTGCTTGGTTCCAACTCAATAAAATAGTTTCCCAATACAGAATCCATTGGTTCATTCTTCTCATCCAATTGAGTAACGTTGTATTTCATGTGAGGCTCCCTTAAAATCTTAATCTGGTTCGGAATTCCTTTGTATGGTAGCCACAGATGCGACCAATCCGAGGCAAAATGTCCATTTAGTTTGGCCGACCAATCTCTTCCTAGGACAAGACCGTAAGCGTCTGGTATATCAGCCACCACAATATTAATGACCTGGCACACTTTGTCATTTGATGCCAGACGGACTAGGACATTTTCCGTCTCACCAATTACCTTTACATCCGTCCTATCCAACTGAACAACCCTCCACGTGGATGGCTTAGGCTTCCCATTTATCTTTTTATAGACTGATATTGGCATGACATTAACCGATGCCCCTGAGTCTACCAGGAAATTATGTACGTTGTGATTGAAAATTTCAAACGTTAGGAGGAAAGGTGGATGTTTGCTTTTAGACTTACCTCCAACGCTGGTTTTGCCGATTTCTTCTTCTTCCTGAGGTTGATTGTCAGTGGGTAGCTTCTCATTCGATGCTTCAAGTGCTTTCAATAGTCTTTCTTTTTGCTGCGGCACTTTACACATTTCAAATAAGGAAACGTTTGCCTTTGCCTTCTTGATATCTTCCACGATGTCAGAATCCATTTGCAATTTAGTAGACTGTGGCTTATCAGCATTCATTTTCTCTTCAGTGGGCTTGGCAAACGTATCGGTCTACCTAGGATCTTGGCTGGTAATTGTGAATTCAGGAATTTTATCAGCTGCGGAATGATTTTGAAATTTCTTTACATTTTTTTGCAGCCTTTTGATATTTGGGAGAATGAGACTATTTTATTTAATTGGCCCTTGGATTCTTGTTGCTATGATGGTTTCCATGACGTCCTTGTACCCCTGATTCTTTTCCTCTTCAGCATCAAATAATGAAACAGAATCCCACAAAACCATGGTTTCCTCTTCTTGTTCTTTCGTTGAATTAGTATTCTCTTTTCTCTCTTCATATCCATCTTCCGTTAACTTAGAATCCAACAGCTGGTTCATGACCAACGTCATTGAGTTTATCCATTGAGGACAATTTCTTTCAGAGTGTGGTTGTTGGTGGAAAGTGCAAAAATTTTCCATTCCTACTTCTGTTAGATTCATAGATGCAGCATTGTGAGGAGGAGGTTGAGACTGATTGTTATCCTCTCTTTTCTTATAATAGGGCTTATAGAACTTTTGTGTTTCCTTCTCTTTCTCCAAATCTATAATTTTTTTGGAAAGCTTCTGCATCATTTTTTCCATATTTTCAAAATCTGGCGATTTCTCTTCCTTAGGCTTAGTAAACAATAAGGCTTTCCTTCTTGCACCTTTCTCTCCTGAATGTTTTGGATAATCTTCGATACTTTCTCTTTCAGCCTCCACTACTTCTGCCAAAGTAGGCTTGGCCCTTATTTTGGTAAACATGGCCAACTTAGGGCCTCAAGCTGAAGTATAATATTCAATCAGTACCTTGTCCGAACGTTTATCAGCTTCAGAAAAATTCTTGAGATATGCTGCAAACGTTTGTGTGAAACTGTGCACCTTTTCCTTTCTTTCTTTCTTCAAGGCGCATATCCCTTTCATGAGGGCTGCATGAGTTTTCTGAGTTGCATACTTACTTCTGAAAATTCTCTCGAAGGTATCCCAATCAGGGATAGAGTTAGCAGGCAACCCAAAATACCATGATGCTGCAGCTCCTTTAAGGGTATGCAGAAATAGTCTGCAAACTACATCCTCATACTCCCCAGCCCTCAACCCTTCTATTGCTAAGTAAAAACTTTGCAGGTGATCATCTACTAGTATCTTCTCATTTGGGTCGAATTTGGGCAGCATCTTTTCAAAGGATTGAGGTAAATCATGTAGCGAAGGCGTTAGATTTAAAGGTGATCTGGCTCTCCAGGCAGGTGGTGGATTTGGTGGGTTGGGTGGTGGATTAGCATTTACTCCTGCCATGAGTCTGGGTGGAGAGTGAGGAGGTGAGCCAATAGGAGTGTAAGTAGGAGAACTGTCAGGGGTATCTGGGCCTTCTTGATTCAAAGGTAGTACAACTTCCTGCAAGGCTGTTTCTACAAGTTCTTCCTAGTCTCCAACCAGCACTGAGTCTTCTACTATAGGATGATCTTTCTTTTTATGTTCTCTTCTGGGCAATTCAGGGATAATTGGCAATCCTCCAATCTTCTTTACATATGCCCCGGTGTGTCTTCTCAGGTCATTAACCACTTCGTTGCCAACAGAATATAGATGTTCTCTATTCCTTTCTTCCGGAATTAGATTATGAAGTCCACTGCTTTCAGTATTGTTACCGGTGGAATAATCTTGGGAAAATGGGTTTCCTTGGCCAGCCATGCACTGGCGGCCCTCCTTCTAGCGCCATAATTGTTGAGGCCTGGAAATTCGCAGGCAACAATAGTAAGGGATTCTCCCCAGTCAACGTTCCCAATTAGCCCATGACTGTTTGGTATAGGGAATCCATCCGGTTTGAGGTCCGACTACCGTAGGTCAAAGTAACAAAACAAAGGTTGTACCGGTTGCGGCCCGGTCCACCGTGTATTTTTGTATTCTTTGACTTAAAGTATGATATACATATTCCTAATTAACCATGCAGGGTGATAAAGATGCAAAGAGTAGTCACAATGTGATGCGCAGGTTCTTACCTCTCGTCTTAGAACTCACAAGCATCCAAATCATGCAGGAAAATAAATACTAACTAAAATATCTCTAGAGAGCTGGGTATTCATTCATGATTAATGCACCCCTGTTCATGTGTTATGGCAAATCACAGATAGCTTTTATTATAACCAAACATATAGACACAAATAAAAGTATATATGATAAGATAGCTCATCAACAGTTAAAAATTCCATTACTCATAGTGGAAAAAGACATCATAAAGGTACTGAAGAACATTCAGGTAAGAACATAGGTTCAAGAAATTAGAACACTCTTACAGCTAATGAGACACAGCTGAAAATGAAATAGTTCACATTCAACATTGCTCATTTCAGCACATTGATATTTACCACACAACAATTCCTCCAACAGGCCAAATTTGCAGTTTCTGATTGTAAAACGAAATAGTTCCTCTTACAAGCAAATGGTTTACAATTTTTTCCCAGGAAAAAAATCCCCTGTCACTTCTAACTTTCAAATATTTAAACAAAATCAGCAGACCGCTTGGGTTCCCCCCAAACGTATGACTCTTCGGTTCTTCAAGCGTTTCATATCCTTCTTTTCATATTTTCTTCGTATGCTCATGATCAACTGAGTAACTGCTGGACCTTTCAGATCTGTGCTTTTGTTGCTTTCGATTTTGTGTTTTCCTTCGTTTTTCTCCCTTGCAACCCTGCCAGTTTCGATTTGATTTTTACAAAACTATCAAGCTATGCCTTCATGTCGCGGTCGCCCCAACAGTCCCTTGAGTTCTACCTGCAATCAATTACTGTGCATCATTCATTGGAATGGAATTTTAAACGTTAAATTAAACCACCTGGAATGGCTAATCCACAAGAAAATGGCCAGGTGCACCCCTTGATCTAAGAATTTTAACAAACGCTGCCATCACTACCTCATCCACTTACCGCCTCAAAAGACATCATTCATGACAGAAGACGGAAAACTTGACGGTGGCTTAAAATACTTACATCGGAAGGGTAGCTCATTCACAGCCGCAATGGCGGATCCTGACAAGAATGGGTACTGCGAAATACTTTAAGCATATCGGAGACAGAAGAGTTTTGACTAAGCCTCGAGCAGGAAAGTTTTGAATCAGAAGTCGGAAGAATATCGACATCGGAAGATGAAAGCTTTGCCCAGCCGCAACGGTGGAAAATAAATGACTACGGGCAAGCAACTAAAAGACTGACGCATCGGCTGGTGGAGCGTTTTGGACTTTGGGCGCTTAGTTGCTTTGGGAGCCGCAACGGCGGAAGAAAAAGGTTAAAGACATGCGACTAGCATCGAAGGGCGGAGTGCTTTGGACTTCGGGTAGCTAGCTGGTTTGGGAGCCGCAACGACGGAAACAAAAAACAGCTACAGCTTCCGATCAAAATAAAAGATGCTTCGATCACAGCATTAAAATGCTAACTCTGAAATCCAACAATGGTTAAAACAACAATTTCAAACCCGAGTAACTTTTGAAAACAGGCCGAGGGTCAATCCTTGAAAATCAACCAAAAATAAAGCACGACAAAAAGGTTCAAGGATCCAACGATTAAAAAACAACGCTAAATCATGAGGAGGGGCCCAAAATTTAAGAAATTTGGGGAGGATGGTTGCAGCTGCAACACCAGTGTTAACAATTCAATGCATATCTAACCTCTGTTTGATGACCAAATCACTTGGGAACTACCACATTCCACCAAACCATGACCCGAAACCGTTCTTGGTTTAAATCCAAATCCCCTCGAGCTGGACTCCAACATGCAAGTAGCTTAGAGATCCTAAGGTAGGGTTTCCTAACCGGTGTATTACATCTAGATCAGTTCTCCTTTTCCTTCCAGAAAATGTTTCTTAAAGAATTTACTTGAGAGAAAACATGCATAAAAGTGACTCCTCTAATGATAGATCAGAACCCCAATCCTTTCCTTGGCTTGAGTCTTTATAGACATAATTTTCAGTGAAAGAAACAATTAAATCAAGAAACCTTGGTTTCTTGATTTAACCATTTTTCAATTACTTTGGGTAATTATTAATATTTTAACTTAGGAACTTTCTACTAGTTCCTAGTTGAACTTTCATAGACATTGTACTATTTATTAAATCTTTAATAATAAATAATAATTGATGGAGCTTCTCTTCTTTCTTTATATTATTAATATATTTAATTCTTTATACATACCATGTGTAAAGTACATAATAATATAACACTTTGTTAACATTTGTCTTTGGGCATCATATACCATGATCCCTAGACTTAATGACACTTCTTCATTAAGGTCAAGTAGGTAGATGGTTTAGGTATACTAGGCTAGGAAACTCTAAACATCCTTGCATGTTGGATTTCTCTCATATAATGTGGTAGCTATTCAGTGCGTTGATGAGAATACATAAATTTGAAATTTCATTTAATCACTTATAAATAAGTATCATGAGATCAATATTTTTCTCGAGTCGTTTTCACTTGGAAGTTATAAAATTATTTTCAGTAGCTGTGGGGTGTTATATCGATTAGATTAATTCACCTAATATTTAATTATCAACCAAGGTTTGTAAGATTAGATTTGATACAAAATATATGCAAAGGTAAAAAGGCTCCTAGGGTGTCGTGGAGATATTTTAATAAACAAAAGATCGAAAGATCAAAAACCGAGTCAAACTCCTAAAATTATCTAAATAATTGAACTGGACTGGAATATCAAATTCTAAACAGCTACTTAAAATAAATACATAAGCAATAATACTTATAACTTCAGACACTAACTCATATATAAAAAGAAATTATAACAACGAAACTGACAAATAACCAACTAACTATTCTTTAAGTAGAAGGCTGGGGTAAAAAATCAACTTATTTTATAGAAAATAGAAAACTGAAAAAGCAAGTAGAAAACTTAATAAAGATAATAAACTGAAGCAACTAGGAAACTTATTAAATATATTTAAATTTTTATTTTTCAATACACACATAAAAACAAGAATGATTCCGATGATTACAAATAACTTAACTTCCTTTTAAAAATAGTACATCTAACCCTAAACTCTAAATGCAAACAAAGATGACCATGACATAAAACAACAGTAAAACAAAATCAGTATTTAATATTCAAAGAATAAAACAACTTAATAAAAAAAGATAAAACTTTAATCAATAACTTAAAACAACCATACTTTAATTGAAATGCTTAAATAAAAATACCAACTACAAATATAATCCAAAGATTGACAAAACAAAACTAGAAACAATATGAAAAATGCATAAAAATAGTAAAAATAGAACCAATGGTTAAATGACAGACTGTATACTAGGTCTGTGAAGGGCAACTGAATGGAAGACTGGACAGACAGTCCGAATGGCGGTCCGTACAGTAAACGTGGTAAAAATTAACCTAAAATGAACTAATTCTTCAGCTGAAGTTATGGAGTTCTAAACCTAATCCATAGAATTGATAAACAAACCTATTTAACCAACAAATTAACTTCAAACTAATACTTAAACAACAAGAAAACATTGCATTGTAAACTAATTAATAAACTAGAATTTAACTTGAACAAACTGGAAATTACTTTAAACAAATTCATGACAAAAAATAAATAAACAAAACTGAATTTAAACGAAAGCAAACTATTCTATATAAATAAATTAATAATAGGAAGTAAATAAACAAGACTACATTGAAATGAAAACAAACTATTGTACTTAAACCGATTCATAACTAACCAAAACTATACTCAAATGGAAATAAACTATTCTACTTGTCTACTTATTTAATTATTGAAATAAAACTAAACTAATACAATACAAGAAATAAAATACTTATTTAACTACTGAAAGAAAACTAAGTTAATGCAATACAGTAAAGACAATAACATCTAATGAAAACAAACTGGAAATTAAACTAGATTAACTAAAACAGAAAAGAAAGAACTAAATTAAAACTAAGCTAATGAACCTTTGGTTGATGAGGGGCCCTCCCAACAATCAAGGGTGAAGTCTGCTAACTCCTACTCAAACACAATCTTCAACATCAATGCATACAACTCTTTATTCAGATTCAAAACAGAATTACAATGCTTAGAAAACTATGACTAACTCTAGCTCTGACTAACTAACTTTCTCTTCATTCAAAGACTGATATATATAGTTTTACATAAGAGATGAGAAATTCGACCCTAAAGGTCGACTGCTCTCTAATTTTAGGCAATCTTTAAAGCACATAATTGATTTGCAACCAACGCATGGTATAACTCTTCATTCAGCGTGATCGTGGCGTGATATTCTTCCTTCGCGTGGACAGATCCTCTTCATCATGGCGTGAATCCTTTACTTGGAGTGGAGTATGGATTGGTGTTGAATGCAAGTTTGTACACAACAACAAGTTCTGGAATGCAGGCCGTTCTATCCCTCAAATGCATAGGCTTATGATAGTTGAGTATTAAATCAGAGGAGGCCGTGAGTTAACAACAACTTTCCATTCCCTTGAATGTGTGGATAACAAGTAGATAAGTGGTGATCCTTCAAGAGGATGAGTTAAATGCATCGGTCCAACACAAATATGGTTGGCGTGATGGTGAGTGAAGGATATTTACAAACTATTTCATGTTTAAATGCTCAGAACCAACTATGGACAACGCGCAAGCTGATAAGTGAGCTGATCGACGAGCTAAATGGAACACTGAATTGTGAGCTAGATGTGTAGTGCGTCGATCTAGGGCACACTTGGCAAATGATCAGCGAATCTTGCGTAGCAACTGGATGATGAGCTAAACACCAAGCTATATCGTGAGCTGAACACCAAGCTGGATCGTGAGCTGAATGCCAAGCTGGATCATGAGATGAACGTATGGTGCGAAAGGAAGGCTGAATACATTTTATTTTTAATTCTCCCAAACAAACTATAAAATCTACAAACAAACATACATATCAGATAATACATCAAAAATTATTTAAATAACATAGTTTTGAGTTAATAAAATCATAAAAATGATATTAATAACCACAACTATAATAACATCAAATTTGTTCTTACCTTGTGCCGAAATAACGATCTGTATGACATAAAACATACTAAAGATAATAAAATATATGTTTAAATATGTTATTTAAATTGCCAAAAATTATAACAAAATGAGGCTCAACATTCCCCCAAACCAGAGAAATGCTAGGTCCTACTGAGCAAAAAGAAAAATGATTAAGTAAGAAGGCAAAGTTGCGCTAGTAACTACCTTCTATTTGGAAAATGAAAGAAAGAATTTAAGCTTTAATATTATTAAAGGAATATTTATTTTATGTCAAAAATAGAAAAAAAATGATGATGGGATAGTAGAAGATTTAGATTTCTTAGGAGACCATATTATTATAGAAGAATTCAAGATATGTATCTTTTTTTTAAACCAAAACGATTAATTTTTTTATTTAAAAAAGGAAAGATTGGGCTTTCACCCAATTACAATTTGTTCCAAAGAATACAATTCCTTACACCAGAATGAGATTTTGTCATGGAAAGGAATGCAATAGGCAAGGCCCATCATTCACACACAACATTCTCGAAGGGAGAAGGCAGCCCTGATTTGCTTTGAGATGCGCCAGCTTATTCAAATCACAGAGAATGTGATAAGAAGTAATTGAGTCACAGTCCATCAAGATGAAATGAAACCTTTGCATGGTCAAATTCAGAAAAAGATTATTGAACATTGAATCCGAGTTTAAATTTTTGATGATGATTTCAGAGTCTCCAAATATTTGCAGATTATTATGCCCTGCTTCCTTTGCTAGTTGACATGCTTTCAAAAGAGCAAATAATTCTGCTTGATTATTTGTATTTTTCCCTATTCCCCAACTAAAACTTATTTCTAATTTTCTGCCTAGATGAAATATCAAATCCCTTGCCCCAGATTTCCCCGGATTTCCTTTTGACGCACCATCAAAGAATATCGAAGTCTTATTTTTAGATTTCCACCAATATGAAAACTCCTTTTCTGAGAGCCTGATCTGCCAAAAAGTTTTGATGACATGTTTACTTAAGCACCCCTGAATTTTACCCATTGATTTCGTACCAAGCCAGTTTTGTTCAGCTTCTAGATTATTTCCAGCTATTTGAAGATTTCCTATTGCTTCTAATTGAAATGCCTTAGCTTTAGACGCTACAATTTCAGGTTTCGGGATTTTTCCATTAAAAATCATATCATTTCGAGCCAGCCATAATTTCCACCAGATAAATTTTGGTATAGCGTGCCAGAGTTTTCTCCAAGCATGATTGGAAGAAAGGGCACCACGATATCTTGATTGCCAGTTTTTAAAAAGAATGACCGGCTCAACATTTAGAGGAAAAAAAGAGAATGACAGCCCACGCAAAACTAAATCCCAAACCTTTTGAGCAAAGACGCACTCAACTAAAATGTGTGCTGAAGACTCAGCAGCCTGAAAACACAGAAAACATCTAAATGGTCCATAAAAACCTTTTTTGGACAAATTTTCACCCGTTAACAGTTTTTGATGAATTACAATCCAAGTGAAGAAATTAATCTTTGGAATGCTGGGTAGACTCCACACCGGCTTCCAGATAGCTGCATTGTGGGAGCCATAGGAATCCACTGCACTGGCATGCACTGAAATCTGCAGATGAGAGTAACCGAAGGCAGCTGTATAAACTCCAGATGATCCCCATCCCCACGAATCTCTACAAAATCGATGGATAGGAGTCTTTCCTTTCAGCCTGGTTAGAAACGGATTTTGATGGTCAGAGAGTTTAGGAAGATCATGCTCTTTCATGGGAGGAAGAGACCAGTCGATCCAATTTCCTTTGGCATCCCATGAAGCTATATCGACCAATCTGTGGATTCCTTTATTTGTTAACCAATTTTGGATCTCAGCAATAGCCTCATCAGCAAGAAGTGGATCGTGTCCATTTATTCTATCTTTCCACAGAAAATTCTTCCGGCCATTTCCTGGAATGCGATACATATGTTGAACAAAGAAATCAAATACTTTCCTACATGAATTCCAGATAATTGATCCTTTAGTGGTGTTTTCCATTTGAATATTTTTTAATGATCCGCCGTGAAGGTATTTTTTCCATAGCAACTGACTAACCAGGTGTTGTTTGTTAGAAAATAATTGCCATAAAATTTTTCATCCCATTACTATGTTGGACAATTTTGGATCTTTGAATTGTAATCCTCCATCAAGAAGAGGTCTTTTTACTGTTTCCCAATTAACCAGATGCATACGGTGTTGATTTCCTTTCCCACCTCCCCATAAGAAGTCTCTGAGTAATTTATAAATCTGATTCATAATAGATTTTGGTGCCAGAAGTAGAGAGGATTGATATATAGGAAGCGATGATAGTAATGACTTAATCATAGTGACCTTTCCTGCCTTGGTTAGCCAATGACCTGCCCAAGAAATGATCTTTGCTTTAATCTTACTGATGATTTCCATCCAGAGAGAGGGGTTGTTTTTCCCCAAAGTTAAAGGTAGACCCAAGTATTTAACCTTGTCCCAATAAGCATATCCTTCAAATCCCAAGATCTAAGATATTTTATCTACTTTTGATTGATCAACATTCCATCCATATACTGCACTCTTTCGGTTATTAATGAGAGCCCCTGATATAATACAAAAATGTTGCATAATTTTGAAGAAAGCTCTTACCATTTTTAGAGATGCCCCTCCCAAGATCAAGGTGTCATCCGCAAAGAGGGAAAGTTTGATAGCTTCAACTCCTACTGCTATAGAAATGCCCAGAATGATACCATCTACTTTTCCTGCTGATAACTTCCTACTTAGAGAGTCAACCATAAGAATTTACAAAAAGGGAGACAAAGGACATCCCTGTCGGAGACCCCTGGAGGCTTGAAAGAAGTTTGTTGGTCTGCCATTTACCAATGGCGCTATCCAAGGATTGAGAATGCAAGCTTTTATTAAATTTAAAAATGCAGAACTGAATCCAAAAGACTGAAGAACGGAAAAAAGAAAAGAGTGCTTTACCCTGTCAAAGGCATTTGCCATATCAAGTTTAATGAGCATGCCTTTCTCCTTCCCAAGAAAACTGGAATGCATAGCTTCTTGAACTTGAATGACATTATCTAGAATATGTCTCCCTTTTACAAACCCTCCTTGAAGAGGAGAAATCAGTTTCTCAAGCAAAGGTTTAAGTCGATTTGCTAGCAATTTAGAAAAGATTTTATAGGACGGATTGCAGAGGGAGATAGGTTTAAATCTATCAAAGGAAGAAGGATTGGCTTATTTAGGAATTAAAGCAAGAAAAGTGGAATTTGTGTAACCCCCCACTTTGGCTTTAATCTGGAAAGCTTTTAACATTCAGAGGAGATCTTTCCTAATAACTGGCCAACAAATTCTGTAAAACTGAAAGGAGAACCCATCAGGTCCAGGAGCTTTATCTGGCTCCATGGACCAAATAACGTCAATAATTTCTTGCTCCTTAAAAGGCTGCATTAGCTCATCGTTTTCTGCTTCCCTCACCAAGCTGGTTATGTTGACCAAAAAATCAGAGGTAAGATCAGGTTCAAAGAGTCCATCTTCCTTGAAGAGGTTCTGAAAATGAGTTTCAGCCAGCTGTTTGATTTGAGAATTTCCTTTTACCACTTCACCAGATTGGGAGTAAATTTCCGAGATATGATTTTGAGAAATTATAACTCTACATTGCTTGTGAAAAAAGGAGGTGTTCCTATCGCCAGCTTTCAGCCACGTACTTCGATATTTTAATCTCCAATTTTCTTCTTTTCGCCTGAAGGCCTGGAAAGAAATGGACAGTGCATTTTTCTCTTTTGCTAGTAAAGCTGGAGTTATTTCTGTTTCTTCCATTTCCAATTGAATTTTTTCCACGTTTTGTAGGGCTTCTTTCCTTTCGCTGGTTGGATTTTTTTGAGTAAGTTTTACCCAATTATTAAGCGCAACTTTGGTATTAATAAGCTTCCTCTCCCAAACATAATTTGGAGATCCAACAACTGGAATTGCCCAAGCCAAGATGACAGTGCTCATGAATCCATCTCTATCTTTCCATAGTGGACTGAATCTAAAAGGAATGGGGCCAAGGTCCTCTTCATTTTCAATCTGTAATAAAATTGGTTTATGGTCTGAGGTGATCTTCGACAAGATACTAGAGGATATGATTGTTTTATTTGCCAGTAAGGAGCTCTGAACCAGAAAACGATCTAATCTAGCAGAAATGTTGGCTGCTCCTAATCTGTTATTTTACCAAGTAAACTTTTTTCTTTTGGGTTTGAAATCAATCATATCCCACTTAAGTATGAATTTATCCACCCAGTTCAACATGGGATCTCTCCCATAGACACCGCCAACTTTTTCTTTAGCGTTCAGAATTAAATTTAAATCTTCGACAATAATTAAATTTGAAAAGGAGTTTGCATTGAGAAAGGCTGCCAGCGAGTTCCAACATTCTCTTTTTTCCTATAAATTGACAGGCACATACAGATTAAAAAGGAAATACACTTTCTTGCTTCGAATATGACAAAGTTGAGTGAAAATCCAATGCTACGATTTGAGGGAATTTTCCAAAATAAAGTCACTTATGTTCCATAATGTGGCTATTCCACCAGCAGTGCCTCTGGAACTTACTGCCTTACCAACATTCAATTTCCATATCTTTCTACTAATGGGGAGTAAGTTTTCCTCATCAATTTTTGTCTCTTGGAGCATAAGGACATTTGGAGAGGCCATTCTAATGAGATCATTCACTGCTTCAGATTTTGTAGAATTGCCAAGCCCTCTACAATTCCAAGAGACATAATTCATCATTTGACGAAAGGGGTTGGGCCTCCTTTTGCAGGTCTGGCCCGAGTGTTCCTGCCAATGGACATCTCTAAAGTTGATTGAATTCCCTACATATTAATTTGTTTGACTTCTTCCTCTTGGAACGTCTTGAGAGATTTCCGCCCTTTTTTGGATGACTTGCCAAGAGGATCTTCATCAGAAGAGCCAGAATTGTCCATAGGTTTCTTTTTTTTTGCCATCTCTGCATAAGTAAAAGAATGACCTTCCACAAGAGTGTTGAGTTCTGATTCAAGGCCTTTATCTTCTTCACTTGTTTGGATTTGAGTTTGAGGGACTTCTCCCTCTTCAAGAGTTTGGTCTTCGGGAATGCTCAATACTTCAAAATTGTTTTTAGTTATTGATTCTTTCATAACTTCTCCATGTTCTTTCTGTCTAGAGGTATTGCTGCTTGTCCACAATTCTCCTTTTTGTTTCTTTTATTTATTTCATTTCTTTGCTGGTTTAGTTTTTTGAACTTGAATCCATTCATCTCCCTTTTCTTTAACAACTTATTCTTCACCTTTTTTCTTGCAAGATCTGGCAAAGTGCCCATAACCATGACAAAACCTGCACTTCAAGAGCAGCTGTTCATAGTCTATCTCTTGTACATAGGTCCAATCTGCTATTGTCAAGTTAATAGATTTGGGTAATCCTACCTCCAAATCCACTTCAACATAGATTATGGCACAGGTATATTGATCTCGACGATCAGCCCTATCAATACATTTCCCCAAGGTGTTTCCAATAGCTTCAAGGGCTCTTGGATTCCAACAATGAAGAGGAAGGTGCGACAACCTAACCCAGACAAGGACCACTGAGGGAACATCCTGGTTCGAATCAAAGTCCGGAGACCATTTGTTCAAGTAGAGTCCCTGGGGACCCATGAAGTATGGTCCGTTTCGAAAAATAAAATCTCTATCAACATAATTTTCAAAGAGAAAAAGATAATATCCCTTACCTATCAAATTGCTGCAGATACCTTCTGAAATGAGAGGTTTCCAATTTCGATGAACCCATCCTGCAATTGTCTTAGGGGAAGGCCAAAGCCCAGTGAACTGGCTAATGAGACCCCTGTCAGCAATGTTTATAGCTGTTTGACAAGTTTCCACTGGTAGGGCTACCGAGGGAATATTTTCAAGCTTCTTTACAAAAGTTTGCTGAGTTTGAGAAAGTTTCCTTTTACTTCCTGAAGCTGTCAATATTCTGAAGGAGTTTAGGTCAGGAATAGGGGAAGAGCCCCCTTCAACCTCCATGCTCCCAAAATAGAACCACCAAAAAAGAATCAAATAAATCCCAGCAGCGTTGAGCTAATCAGGCTCAGCAAATGGTTACTAGATGACTCCACCAGGATCACAATCAGAGAAGCTCGAGAAGTTGATTGAACAAAGAGTCCTTTGCAAATCAGACTCAGTAGTTGAACACTGAATTGCTCCAAGGATGAAGCTCCATAGGATCATAATCAAACTCTTCTTGGGCTGAGATTCTTCGTCAACCAGCCTCCACTCGACTAGTAGACATCAAAATCATCGATGGCAGCAAAGAGAGTTCTGTGCACCCACCAGAACAACAAGGTGGAGCAAAAACATCTGTGATTAATAATTGAACAAGATTCAACGAGAAGAGAGATGGATCTAATTGGCGGGAGATCAGATGGCAACCCCTCATCCCAATCACCAAGATCAATCCGAAACAGTGGCGCGAAAAAGCTCAAGGGAAGCGATCCCTCGTCAGCTGCGAGTGGAAGATCTAACTCCAAAGTCCTTCTGAGACTTTGGCTCAGTGAGAAGTAAATTCTTCTGAAATGGTGGAGCGAAGGGAACAAGAATTCCAAAAAACAAAGCAGAAGTGCAAAGAATGTTAGCAAAAAAGGATCAACGATCGGATAGATAACCCGAACCAATCACAGAACATCCGAAACAACAGCTTCAAAAAGCTCAAGGGAAGCGATCCCTCGACATCGGTGAGCGGAGGACCTAACTCCAAAGGCCTTCTGATACTGCGGCTCAGTGAGAAGAAAATCCTTCCGATACTGCAGCTCGGCGAGAAGAAAATCCTTCCGAAATAGCGGAGCGAAGGGAACAAGATTTCCAAAAAATGAAATAGAAGTGCAAAGAATGTTAGCAAAATTGATTGGTGAACAAACTTCGAACTTCTTCCGAGACAATGAAGCGAATCCGTTGAAGATGGGAAAATTCAGCTCATCCGAGAAGCCAACCAATGACCAAGAAGCGACCTACAACTTGGAAACTACATCAAAAAAATGATCTTGGAGCAAATAAATCAAGGACTTTCTTGATAGCTGTTATAGAGGATTTCACCACTCCAGGTGAATCACACTTTGTATGGCCTTCCCCTGTCCCGCTGCAGACTCTTTAGATCCCATGGACCATATTTTATCCTTTGATGTTACCTTTATCATCCCTAAAAAACTATATAAAAGATGATATACGTGGTTTTTTCCTCGATAACCGCGTACATACGTGGGTTTGACTCCTATAACCGTGTACATCGAGATTTGTGCATAAGTCCAAATCCTTTTGGAGTTTTCCTTGACTTGGATCCGACTCATTCGACTCCTGGCCTTCCATATGCCTTGAGATCGCTCGAATTCGACCCTTCATTGTCCCTTGTTAAGCTATATAAGGAACCCCTTGGTACATTGAAGGCATATAGAGAGATTGAAGCAATGAAACTATAGTCCATTGCTGCCAGAACTATACTTGAGTCTGCATCCCTTTGTCCCTTTGGAGCACTGTTGTGTACTTCCCAAGCTTGCCTTTGCTAGTGAGCTTGCTATCGAGAGATGGAGGATTGAGGCGGTGGAGGCCCAAGTGGGGGATTCAGTTTCTTCGATTCGCAGACGTGCCGTCAGAGGTTGTATCTATCTTGTAATATCTGATTTATATTAATAAGAACTATCTTTCCTTGTCCAATGATGTGTATTTGATTGAATATTGTATCCATTGGAATACGTCAAATGCTTTTACATTATTGATTATATATGCTAGAATAGATCTAACACCATGATATATAGTATGCTTGTATTGTTTACTTGTTGCTGAGGAAGTGTTATACCAATTCAAGCTGAAGATTGGAAAGCTCAACGGGGATCTACTTCAACCGTTCGGAATAAGGTACGAGGTCTGATCCTTTAGTGTTAGACATTTTATTTCTATTGCATATTGGGAAAGATTGATTTCTGGAGTCTAGTCTGTCTGTTGTGGTACCCCAAGCCATAGGAATTTCTCTCCGTAATAGAATTGGTGACTCTGCTGGGGATGTTCCTTGTTTTTATTTGGGGGTTTTTATCGGCACAATGGGCTTGATATTATTGACTTGCTCTTGGTTTCTCCCTGTTTCTGTGTTGCATGTAATAGTATGTTCATCCATTGACACTCCCCTTTATTGGTTTGACCCTTGGCCTGCTTTTTACCACTGCCTTCTCTGTATACACAAGTTTTTGGCCAAAAGTCGCGTACATACGTGGATTTTTGGCCAAAAGTCACGTATACACGCAGTTTTTTGGCCAAAATCCGTGTATACACTCAGGTTTTTGGCTAAAAGTCGCGTACATATGCAACTGTTCTTTATACAGTCGCGTACATCCTCCCTTTTTGGTGAGTCTGATGTTGTGGGAAGTTGTTGGGTGGATTGTGAGTGTGGTTGGGTCTTCCTTGGGTATGAGGTTGTTTTTTGGATGCTTCTTTTGTGACCAGAGACCGCTCTTTCATTGATTTTTTCTTTGAAAGTAGTTTTAGTCATTTTTCCTTTTTGTTTTTCCATTAGTGCATTACTCTTTTTATCTTGGTGTCTTGCTGGGCTTGTCTTTTATACTTGCTGCAGAGACTGAGAGTTTTAGATGACTTTTATTGCATTTTTCATTCTTTTATATTGAAAAATACAAAGTAGTTGCACTCTTAGTTGCATCTTAGATATGGATTTGAGGAGGTACTTGCATTGGATTGCTTGGATGAGAGTTGTTTTTAGGCTTTCATATAGGAAGGATTGCATTGGCATTCGGAAAGGAATATATATTTATGCATCTCATGTAGTGGCATACCCTATTTTTCATTTGACAAAGATTGCACTTAGCATTGTTTGTTATGGTGTGCACTTTTATTTCACTGCTGAGTCTTCATATCACTAGTTGCACGGCCATTTCCCTTTGAGTAATTACATCTAACTAAAATCAACGCTAAATTAAAATGAATTACACTCTTTTATTTTCTAGGGTGCACCAACAAGCTTAGGTTTTAGGATATTGGAATAGTTCATTGTAAGTCAATTCTCCAAGATCACTAAACAACAACATCTAGGTGTCTGTCTAGGGAGTGTGTGAAACCCTTGGTATAACCATCATTCTCAGGATCCTCCTCTCAAACGGGAGTTAAGCACGAGGCAGTGTGAGCGGTTATTGATTGGGATGACCCCTAGTCATAACTGAGTAGCACCGGAGATATTTGCAGGATTGTATTTGTATCTGGGGGCTCTTTCGAGAGTTTCGAGCTTTGCTACCCTACCCATACGGTCAATCCTGCCTGCGACTGTCCCCCTGAGCTTTGATTGTATTGAGGTGACCTTAGTGACCTTACCTAGGATATCGAGGGGGTACTTGTAGAGGTTATTCTGCAGGTGTCCCGGCTAGGTAGAGGTTGGACAGCACAGTCGCTATATGCGTTGAAGCTGAGGGTCACTATAATTGGTTATGTACCTCCGCTTGTAGTGTATGGGAGTTTCGAGCCTCTCCTAGGTGAGACATACCTGCTGCATTTGGGAGCTCACATATCCTCCCCTTGGTTTGCTTGTATTTTGGCTGTAGATTTTTTTATAGGAGTGTGCTCTTTTTGCGCTAGTTGGCCTTTGGGATTGTGGTTACTTGATTATATTTATGCTCTCTTGAGTTTGGGTCCTTTTATTTTCGGCATGCCTGGTATCTTATCACCCATCCTTGGTCCTAGTACGAACCCTGGTGTCAGACTTGGGGGCATCGCAGCCCCTTACTGTGCTCATAGATTTGGGAATGGTCATCTTCCATCCTCTACACCATTTGTGGAGGATTTTTCCCCTTCGCTCGGTCTTTACACCAGTGGTCACCCTCACTGGGGTGGTAGTGTATGCGTGAACGTTGGGTCTACACCTTAGTTTCCTTTTTATGTCTCATCGTTCACCGCATTGTTTCCTTTGGGTGCTGTTGTCATGATAACTCCTCCCTATATCCTATAGTGTGGATTCTTTATTGACTATTTTGGGTTGTTTTGGTCTAATATGGTTGTCATGTAGGGTCCATTTTTTGTACACTCTCTCCGAGGTTTCGAATTGTTCATGTCAAAACCCCAAAAATTCGAAAAATTTTAAACTTTTAAAAATAGCATAAAGATATGTTAATACAATCGTTAAACACTGATTAGATAATGTTATTAATTTTGTAACTGTATGATCTATACTTTGTTTTGAATACTAGTTGAGTTTCTCGTCAGTTTTCTGAATGTTTTCTGTTGCAACAGCAAGGGGATATGCTACGTTAAACTGGGCTTACTTAGCTACTAAGCTAACGCACACAGTTTTCCTTTCTCTTACAGATCTTCAGGTAAAGTTTTGGGATTGCTGCTAACAGATCATTTTAAAGTAATAAAATCATATGCTGTTATCAAGTTCATTCAGTAAAGAACTATTTAAATATATCGCATGTTAGCCAGACTATTCAGCTTCTACAGGTAAATCTTTCCTTATTTTACTTTTTATGAGAAGAAAATTCGATGAGAATGGTTTAAAGACATTAGAGGAAAATAGATCGCCATTTCCATTTACATCTATGAACTTTCCGGTTGAATAAACATTCAAAAATAAAGATGGCAGTTTTTACATGAATTTCTTGTCCAACTATTACCTAAAATCTCTTGCAATACTAGCACTAGGTAAAAGCTACAAATGTATTGTTCATTAGAGAATTTAATGGCTAAAAAGATGTTCTCATAAGTTTTTAATGTCGCCTTTAGAATAGATAATGACACCAGTCTAATTCACGTAAGTAAACAGAGTTCCTTGAATTATTTAAGAACATAAACATTTATAAGATCATAGATCATGATATAGAACAACTCACATGTTGTTCAAGGTCACTCTTTGAGAAATTAACTCATATTAACAATACTTTAACATGTAAAAGTATTTGTTAGATTTTTTTGTTATCATTATTATACTAAGGTATTTGGTCACAAGGCGTATATTTTATGAATCATGTGATAATAACACTATACTCAAATTTTTGTTAGTCTTATAATATAAGTTCATTGATTTTGCTATAAGGCAAATGGACTAACCTCAAGCGAGGTCTCCAAGTATAATTTTACATTATAATTATTAAACTAGGTT
>LPNX010807111.1:0-55384 GCA_001517045.1 Pseudotsuga menziesii
GTCTTGCTTTCCTATGTGCCTTAAAACACTGAAAAAGCAGGGAATAAAGCAGAAAAAGTAGATGGGCACCTAGGAGGCCAAGAATAAAGCAGATTTGATTTCTAAATCTCTCAAGGGCGCTACATGAGTCAAAGATGGCAAGTTTGACCTCTATGGATAGGCAATTAGCAACTTGCACATGGTGGGACTCATGGACTAGGCAAATAAGACAAAATAAATGAAATAATGTCTAAGTGGGTAAATAATATGGGTTGATTATTCTAACACATACAAGTCAATAGGATAAGCATCTAGAAAATCCCCACCATCTCGTCCGAGGTGAAAAATTGTACAATTCAAGAAAAGAAATTAAATGCGTACAAAAAATGTCTTAAAACCTGAACTAGTTGACTGCCCAAGATAGAATTAAATAAATTAATTTAATTATGAAGGAGGTGGTGGAAGAAGGAAGGCGGTGGAAGAAAGGAGGGGAAGGAGGTATAAGGAGGGGGATCAAATGGTCAAAGGGGATGATTTTCGGGATTTTTGGGGAGAGCAGTCGGGAGAAATTTTTTATGGAAGAACAGAGGAAAGAAAGTGATAGAGCATAGAGGGGAGAAAAATGGAGGAGGGGGTTAACTCCAGGGGGTGAATTACACTCAGAAAAACAAGGAGGTTTCTATCGGGTTTATCGGCACGTGGGCTCGGGGGCTAGGAAACCCATCGGTTTCCTAGGGCTAGCAGGATCAACACTGGTCGGCAGGGTGGATCATCCGGATTGGCATCAAGGCTCAGACGAGGCTCAGACAAGGGAAAGGAAAGGCTACAGGAGCAGGATTCAGGAGCAGGATTAAGTCCAGGTATTTTTTTTGGTGTAACCCTCTCGTTATTTTACAAATAAATGAAATATGAATAAAAATTCATGTAATTTTTGTTGTCACATACTAGGACTTAAAAAAAATCAAAATAAGATTAAATGCCAAATTGTTGTTAAAGTTTAGGACTTAGTGCTCTACCCAGCAAGTAGAGCACTACAGAATGGTATCAGAGCCATGGTTCCAAATCTGGAACCAGAGGGCTCGCAATTGATATATTGAAATGAAAAGTAATTGTTTGGGATTAATTGATGACTGGGCTAAAAATAAGTTCTAGATCAGGTAGGAATGTGTGTCAACACACCTACATAATGACCTAAATTACATAATAGTAACTGTTAGTAACATAGTTTTTTTTTTTTGCTAACAGAAATTTAGTGGAAAACAATTTACACAATAAATCGCTAGAGTTTTGGAGGCAATTAGAAAGGGTTAACATAGTTATTTTTATAGAAATTTAGTGAATATAATTTAAACAATAAATCGCTAGAGTTTTGGAGACAACTGGAAAGGGTTACAAACTTGATCATCAATCAGTCCTTTTCTTTGTAGTTTCAATAGAAATATCAGGCTCACAAAATTTTATAATGGACAATATATGCCACTCCACTTCTACCAACAATATATAATAGATATTTATATTTACAGTTCTGGTTTACCGATTCTAACCATAGTTCTATAGTTACCTGCTTTCTTTGGAAGAGTTGTCCAGCCGCCTTCTCCATGAGCTTCGGTGTAAATTGTGAGGCGAAATTCCTCTTCAAGCATCATTGTGTCCTTCCTTTCGGCGCACATCCTTAGTTATTTTGGTCTGGTATTGATGGAATCGATCGGGTATAGAGAAGAAGCAATCATTCAGTGATCAATTGAGAATCAATCAGGTGTATCGGTTGGCTCCCTCCATCATTTTGCACCTCGCTCGATTTATCGACTAGCAAGCAGCAATGCTGTAAAGTTGTTCATTTTTCCCAGTTGGAAAATTTTCCATCCAGATAATAAAAATATCCAATTCTCCAAATACTTTGAACAACAAAATGAACCAAGAAATAGATCGACCAGATGCTTGTATGCTAAGATAAGATCTGTTCCACCCAAACCTTGTGTCTGCGCCCAAGCTGAGTCAATAAAAAAAAAATATGCGTGAATAAAAGCAAAAGAAATTGTCAGATATTATGCATTAAAGGGGCTAGGTGTAATGCATAATACCTGACAATATTTCCAATCTATTTTCAATCCTAGGTTGGCTGGTGAAAAACTCTTGGGGCACGATGAAATTGGGGTGTCATTAAGCACGAAATTATAACCTGACGAGCCTAAGTAAATAACACAATGAAAACAAAATTTATTCAATGCAAATGCAATCACAAGAAGCCCAATAGAAGCCAACAAAGCAGTTCGAAAACTAAGTATTTTTTTTGTAAACAATAACCCCAAAAACTATATATATGCACAATCATCAGGCAACGCCGGTTTTTTTTTTTAAACCTTGGAATAGGAATAAAAACCTGACTATATCTCGAATCCTAGGTTGACTGGTGAAAAAAAAAAAACTCTTGGGCCACGGTGAAATTGGGCTGCCATTAAGCATGGAATCAGAACCTGACAAGCCTGTCTAGAACCTGCAAATGTCAGCAGGGCAGGCGCAGATGGGTTCCTCTGGTTGCCTCTCCTTCTCCATTTGTAAGGCTACAAAACTCCGATCTGAAGTGTATGCAGAACCGCGAAGAGAACTCCAGCACTCAAACCCGTCCATATACACCCTAACATTAACATTCTTCTTCGTGTTGTTCTACCTAGGGAAGACACTAGTTTTCCCATGAACCTTCGTGTCCTCCGGAATTTTCCAGAGCATTACAGAATGGTTCAGAGGAAGCACGGCATCTCCGACAGTATTCATGTCTACAAATAAGAACTCGGAAAGGCAGAGCTCCTCCATCTGGAAACGATTGCAAAATGAGGTATTAGCACGCGGGCGTGGAAGGGGCATCACCTTTTTAACAACCATCTGTATTCAGCTGAGGGCTCGTGGATTACCAGCATGTGAGCTTCATGCAGGGGAGCCTCATACATGTGGCCGCGTGGCGTACATGCACTACAGCAACCTTCTGGAAGGTGGAAAATTTTACGTAACAATCTCAGCGTGGACTAAATTTAGAGTGAACTTGGGCCTCTTAAACGTGCTAGCTGTCATCATCACCCACCACGTCTCATCTATTATCCGAATAGAAAGTGATAGTGACAGCAAGTTTATTATATATATAAACCATTTAAAAAAAAAACATATTTAAGATAATTTTTTTATTTTTATTTTTATTTTTTTATATATATAATTTTATTTATTTTTAATAATAATTATAAATCTTAAATAATTTGAATTTCTTTTTCTAAATATGGGTTATAGTTAGGATATATTATGAATTTAAAGATTAATAAGAATTTTGTTTAGATTATCTTTTTATAATATGTAATACGTATAAGTTTGTTGGGAACGTGAAGTTTATTATTATTATTATTATCATATTAAGAAAAGTAAAATGCACTTTAAAACTTACAATAATAGTAATAAACTAAAACAAATTAAAATAAAATAAAATAAATTAACTTTGGTTTCTTTTATGGACTGAGAGATTTACCATTATTTTCTTGATCTTTATTTACCTTAATAGAAACAAATTAGCCTTGGATCTTTTAAGCAAATGAGGGGTGTACCATTGTTTTCTTGATAACTTTGAATAATATCATATATGATAAAAGTGCGGTACTCTAATCTAAAACATATTGTATAAATTAATTTAAATTTTGTAAAAATTTGCCACATTGTATCGACGTGTATACATCATGTTTACAAACCATTGTGTATACGGTATAACATAAAACTAATGCGTATTTCTATATAATGCGCCGAAACTAACTAGAAAACATAGTTTTTAACTAGCAATTATTTAATTTATTTGCAAAATATATTTAATAGTTTCCCTATTTTTATGTATGGATTTTATTAATAAGCAAAGTTTGATAGAAGTAGATGAAATCATTCTTATTGCAAATGAGCACAACGTGAGTACATTCCAAAAGAGAACAAGCAAGCTATTTGAAATGCTACTATAAAATTAAATTATTTGAATTATTTGTATGTTTAATTGATGTATATTAGTTAATATATGTGATGCAAAGCAAACATTTGAAGAATCTCAATATTTGAGCACTATTTAAATTTGAAAATTATAAAAATTATTAAGCCGTTTATAATTAATTTAATTAGTCTATTTTAAATAATTTATTATAAATTATAAATCCTTAAAGTATTTAATGTATTTAACTTAAGACATTACCGAGACTTTGGTTGATAGTCGAAGAGACGAGATGGATGTGAAATAAGAAAAACAAGACACTGTTGAGACTAGCATTACGAGCTGAACGTTAAGGCATAGATTAAACCCCAAGATGAAATCGTTTAATGAAAGCGACTATGCGAGTTTTTACGCAAATATTGACAATTTGTCTCTATGCATAAATATAAGCATTGCATAACTAAATTTTTTATCTATGCAATTATTAGGTTGAGATAATAATGGCATAATGTTGTTGAATATGTCAGGAATTATCATGGTTCAAACATACAGAGGTCGAGGTCGATGTCGAGGGTGGGGTCGAGGTCAACCACCCTTGCCACCACTGCAAACCCTAGGTCAACCACCATCACCGCCACCACAGACCCCACCACCGACACCGCCAAGGGTAACCTCCAGTCCTGAGATGGGGGTGATATTTAGATCCTTGGAAACCATCATGGCCACACTAAACAGGCAGTCGAAGAGGATCGCAGAGGTAGAAACCACACAGGTGAGACGAGAAAACTCTGAGAGGGCACAGGGCCCAAGGAAAGAGCCGCTTCAGGATATTTCTAGAGAGCTGTAGAAGATCTTCCTGAGTTCTCAGGAGGACGACTGGGTAAGCACGCCGAAGCATGGCTCGAGGGTATGAAGAGGTGCTTCGCACTAAATGAGTATACTTCGAGTTCCAAGGCTAGAATGGCCATCTTCCAACTAAAGGGCGATGCCCTAAATTGGTGGTCAGACCTTGAGAAACAATTGCACCTTAACCCTTTGTCTGTTTCATGGGAGTTATTCAAGGAGAGGTTCAACATGAAGTATCTTCAGGCTTATTTCAGGGAACAACAGGTGGGTTCCTTTCATGCTTTGGTACAGGGAAACATGATAGTGGAAGAGTATGAAGCTAGATTCATGGAACTGGTAAAGTATGTTCCATACATGGACTCGGATGATCAATATGTGGAGTGATTTGTGTATGGACTCAACTACAAGATCAGGGCCGCAGTACGGATGTGGAAGCCATATTCAGTTGCCATGGCAGTTGAGTATGCTCGCTATGCTGAGGATATGTCAGATGTAAAGGGAGGAAGCAAGTTGATAGGATCAAATCAGTATGTTACAGGGAAGGCCCCACGACCATACTTCAGAGGAGGACAATCCAGACCTCCTCTTTATGGTAATAGGTTCACCCCCAGAGGTAACACTTCAGTTAACTCAGTATCGCAGGCTTCGTCAACAAACCATGGGAACTGAGGATGAACACAGGGCAATTCCTTTAGAGGATCGGGAGGTTTTAGAGGGTCTCGGGGAAGGAACACATCCCATAGGACTCCTCCCAGCAACATGCAAGCACTACCTAATGTCTCTTGTTGGGGATGTGGAGATGCTCATTTTCAGCAGAATTGTCCTAAAGGGCAGACCAGCAGCAGGCAGAAGGAACAAAAAGCATCCATGAGCAATTCTGATAACACTCATCGGATTCATGTAGCTGTTCACAACCACCAAGTAGAACATCAGTCCACCGTAGTAGAATCCACTGGTAAAGTAAACAATGTCAAACTTAAAATTTTATTTGATCCTGGTGCAACAGATAGTTTTATTTCACCATATGCATTAGATAAATGTGGGTTGGCAGCCTGCGAGCATGATGATTTTGAATCGGTCGAGATGGCTTCAGGGGTTAAACAAGCAGTAGGTCTTAAGGTAAGGGGGTGTCAAGTTGACTTAGGAGTATGCACCACTAAGATGGATGCTTATGTCACCAATTTGGGCACCTATGACCTCATTGTCGACATGGATTGGTCAGAAGGCCACAGATATTTCATTGATTTCTATGTGAAGAAAGTCTTGTGCCTTGATGATGAGGGTCTAGCAATTCAAATCTAGGGTCGAAAGAGGAAAATATCCCTCCGTTTCATCTCCGCGGTGAAAGAAAAAAGGTGTTTAAGACAAGGATGTCAGTTATTTGTAGTTGAGACGGTGAGCGATAGTAAAGGACCTTCCTTGAATTCTTACCCAGTATTATCTGAGTTCAAGGATGTCTTTCTAGAAGAATTTCCACAACTACCTCCAGAGCGAGAGCTTGATTTCACAATCGAACTGAAACCCGGTGCAGAGCTGATCTCAAAGACTCCTTATAGAATGACAACCCCTGAGCTTCGAGAGTTACAGATCCAGTTAAAAGAGTTGCTAGACTTGGGACTAATTAGACCTAGTATCTCACCATGGGGAGCACCAGTGATCTTTGTTAAGAATAAGGATGGATCTTTGCAACTGTGCATAGATTATAGGGATATGAACAAAGCCACAGTGAAGAACAGGTATCCTATACCAATAATTGATGACCTATTTGATCAGATGAAAGGTGCGTCAGTCTTCTCTAAGATTGATTTGCGGTTGGGATATCACCAGCTCAGGATTAAAGAAAATGACATTTCTAAGACTACTTTTCAAACTCGGTTTGGGCATTATGAGTTCGTAGTAGTACCATTTGGTTTGACCAATGCTCCAGCAGTATTCATGAGCCTCATGAATAGTGTCTTTCGGAATTACCTGGACCACTTTGTTCAGGTATTCTTAGATGACATTCTTATATATTCTAAGAACGAGAAGGAGCACGAGGAGCACTTGCAGTTAGTCTTAACTTGCTTAAGGGAACATAAGCTATTTGGTAAATTGTCAAAGTGTTCTTTCTTCCAAAAGGAGATTCACTACTTAGGGAATATCATCTCAGGAGAAGGGATCTCAGTGGACCCTAAAAAGGTGAAGGCCATCGAGGATTGGCCAATTCCGAAGAATGCGCATGAGGTGCGTAGCTTCATGGGATTAGCAGGGTATTACCGAAGATTTGTGGAAGGATTCTCCAAGATTGCAAAACCCATCACCACCTTGCAGCGAAAGGGAATCCGATATGAGTGGACCAATGAATGTGATGCTTCTTTTGCTGAATTGAAGAGACTGCTGATGACTGCACCAATATTACGGGTACCAGACATGGATAAAGACTTCATGGTATGTATCGATGCCTTGAAGCAAGGGTTAGGAGCAGTTCTAATGCAGGAAGGTGGGGTAATAGCTTATGCATCTCATAAGTTGAAGCCTCATGAGGAGCAATATGCCACACATGATCTAGAATTGGCAGCATTAATGTTGGCACTAAAATTATGGAGACACTACCTGGTTGGCAGAAGTTTCACACTTAAAACAGATCATCAGAGTTTGCAGTATATTTTTACACAAAGGGATCTAAATGCTAGGCAACGATGATGGAGTGAGTTCATGAGTGAGTATGACTTTGGTATCTCATAAATCAAAGGAAAGGAGAATGTGGTGGTAGACACTCTAAGCCAAAGACCAAGAATTTTCTCCTTAATCCCCTTGGGAGTGGATTTGAAGGAGAAAGTGCTCGAACAACTCTTGGGAGATGGTTGGTATATAAAGGTAACCTCAGATATTCAGAGTGGGAAGAAGTGTGAGTTGAAGTATTATGGGTACCATATTGAGGAATATGGGTTGCTGCGGTACCAAGGGAGGATGTATATCCCTAAAGAGGGTGATCTCAGGGAAGCGATCCTTAGAGAGGCCCATAGGGCACATTATTGTGTGCACCCTGGAGTGAAGAAAATGTATGCAGACATGAAGAAGCTCTTCTTCTAGGATGGTATGAAGAGCGATGTAGTTGATTTTGTTTTGAAATGCCTAGAATGTCAACAAGTCAAGGCAGATCATTGACACCCAGCCTCATGATATTCCTGAGACTAAACGGGAATTCATTTCCATGGACTTCGTTGTGGGATTTCCCCTCACATCCTTGAGACATAATGCTATACTCGTGGTGGTCGACAAACTGACCAAAAGTGCCCACTTCATTCCAGTGAGAGACACTTATGATGTGACAGATGTAGCAAGGGTATTCATAAATGAAATTTTACGCCTTCATGGAGTTCCGAAGAAGATAATTTCTGACCGAGACCCTAAGTTTACCTCCAGATTTTGGACAAGCATGCAGTCAACATTAGGGACCCAGCTGAACTTGAGCTCAGCTTATCATCCTGAGACAGATGGGCAGACAGAGAGGGTGAATCAGGTGATGGAGGACATGCTTAGGATGTATGTTATGGATTAGCAGACACAGTGGGAGAAATATCTTCCTCTAGTAGAGTTTGCATATAACAACAGTCATCATAGCTCCATTGGTATGCCTCCATACCAGGCATTGTATGGGAGACCTTGCAGGACTCCACTCAGTTGGGACAGGTTGGAGGATCGTGTTTTAGTCGGGCCTAAGTTTCTTCAGGAGATGGAAGAGCAAGTGGTACAGATCAGGAAGCGGCTTAAGGAAGCATAGGATAGACAAAAGAGTTATGCTGATGCACACAGAACTGATAGAATTTACGAGTTAGGGGATCACGTATTTATACGCATCTGACCGAATAAAAGTACCATTCAGTTTGGAAAGGGGACCAATTTGTCACCTCACTTTATAGGGCCATTCGAGATTCATGAAAGAATCGAACCGGTAGCTTATCATCTTGCACTGCCACCCCACTTGTATAGGACTCATAATGTATTTCATGTTTCAGTGTTGCGACATTACATAGCCGATGAGTCTCACAAGATTCATTGGAAGGACTTCCAGGTCTTGAACGAGGGAACCTTCATAGCTGAACCATTACATATACTGGATCATAGAGTTCGACAGCTCCGTAGTCGACACGTGGACCAATTCAAGGTCCAGTGGCATAAGTATAGCCCAGGATCTGCTACCTAGGAGGACACAGAGACTATGTGTCGAGACTTTCCCTCACTATTTTGACCATAACTTCGGGACAGAGTTTCTTGAAGGGTGGGTGTATGTAATGCGCCATATTTTGACTCCGGTATATTTATCACTCAAACTTATTACAGTGTATTTACTTATTATCTGTGGACTCAACTATACTTCATAAACTATATTTTGGCATGTTATATGTGATTATTTACTAATGTTATGATGTTATCAGGATTATGCTCTAATTATGATATTATGATGTTATCATGCTTATATTATGCTTTAACCATGATGTTATGACGATTAACATGCCTATGTAGATACTTTGATTATGATGTTATGATGATTATCATTTATATGAAATTATTGTGCTTATGCGATTATCATGCAGTGGTCGTCATCAGATTCATTTATTTCATAACAAAAACATATAGTCGATTGTAATCCTTGGTATGATGTGTTATGTATGATGTGGTACATGGGCACCCATCCATGATGTGATTTATTTTGTGATTTTATGTGATGAAAGGAAATAATGTTGATATTATGGACCAGCTATTGATTTAATATTGTTATGAATACATGTTTGCATAGTGCTAACCTGCAGGGTACAGGGGCTAGGTGATAACCAAGTGTGTGATGCAAAGTATGAATCAATACATATCTTGAAGAAGAGCCTTAATTTCCAAGTGATGGTACGATGACACGTACCAATAAACCCGATAGCAATGCAGTATGGTTTGATGAGTATATACCCAGTATGTTGAGAGGGATGGATGCATTTCCCACCCTATGTCACTTTGATACCCCCCAAGTTGTTGTGATGATGATGGTCGGATGCCTACTAGGAGAGGCTAGGTCCGCTAGTTAGCCAACACTACCGCTCTCAGGTTCTATGTGGGAAGGTCAGTACAGCTGGCATCCACTTTGTACTAGCAGAGGAAGGATAGGGAGGATGCGGACATAGGTTAGGATGGTTGACATATTAGTTATTATTGTTGAGTGTTGGACATTTATGATACCGGATTAGTGATGGTAGATACCAATCTTAATTGACTGATTAATAAGAACATAACTGTTAAATAACTCTGAATGTCAAAATAAATCATATTATATCTGTATATTTGTCTTGTTGCGTGAAATATTATTTGTATCAGCTAGAATTTAGGTGTTTTGGTTATAGTACATGTGCAGCCTGTGCATTTACTGGCCATGCATGCACACCTCACACATGCACGCTAGTATGAAATATTAATTGAAAAACATTGAATAGTTGGATGGGTTAACTAAGTAATTGTGTATTATTTTAAAACGTGTAAATGTACCTTATTTATTAAAAATCAATGTGCGGGGGGACTTAACAAATAAACATAAACATATCAATGTTATCATTTCGATCAATTAATAACAATACCGCAATTACTTATTTATTGATTAATAATAATAATTATTAATTTATTATGTTGTCACTATCTATAATTATTATTATATATATTATTAGTGTTTATTATTAAGTACTTATTATTTTATTAATAACATATACTAAGTTACAAAATTATTATTACCATTTTACCATTCGCATAAAACCTTAAACAAACAATAATTGTGTAATCTTATGACAGTTGGTTAAATTTTAAATCTACACATACAAGTCAATAGGATAAGCATCTAGAAAATCCCTACCATCTCATCCGGGGTGAAAAACTGTACAATTCAAGAAAAGAAATTAAATGCGTACAACAAATGTCTTAAAACCTGAACTAGTTGACTGCCCAAGATAGAATTAAATAAATTAATTTAATTATGAAGGAGGCGGTGGAAGAAGGAAGGTGGTGGAAGAAAGGAGGGGAAGGAGGTATAAGGAGGGGGATCAAATGGTTCAAAGGGGATGATTTTCGGGATTTTTGGGGAGAGCAGTTGGGAGAAACTTTTTACGGAAGAACAGAGGAAAGAAAGTGATGGAGCAGAGAGGGGAGAAAACTGGAGGAGGGGTTTAACTCCAGGGGGTGAATTACACTCAGAAAAAAAAGGAGGTTTCTATCGGGTTTATCGGCACATGGGCTCGAGGGATAGGAAACCCGTCGGTTTCCTAGGGCCAGCAGGATCAACGCTGGTCGACATGGTGGATCATCCAGATTGGCATCAAGGCTCGGACGAGGCTTAGACAAGGGAAAGGAAAGGCTACAGGAGCATGATTCGGGAGCAGGATTAAGTCCAGGTATTTTTTTTGGTGTAACCCTCTCGTTATTTTACAAATAAATGAAATATGAATAAAAATTCATGTAATTTTTGTTGTCACATACTAGGACTTAAAAAAAATCAAAATAAGAGTAAATTCCAAATTGTTGTTAAAGTTTAGGACTTAGTGCTCTGCCCGGCAAGCAGAGCACTACACTAATTTTTCTCCTTTCCCTTATTTATAATTTCTCTCAATATTCTGTTGACTTTCCAGTGGGTTTTGTACCTGGATCCACATTAGTCCATTGTTCATGATTTACAAGAAGATCCTCCATTTTGAGCTTCCATAGCTCAAATATATGGTTGTTAAATTTCTTGATCGCAATTCTCGAACTACTTGTCATTCTCTTTCAATGCACAAATCAACACTACAAATATCCCACTGAACCCAGGTTTGTAACAGACCCAATTTCCATCAACCATGTCGAACTCTCAACAACAAAACATCCTCCTGATGCCAATAATTGAGATCTGATACCACATGCAAGTTTTAAACTTGTGCAGATAAGTGAAGCATACGGATTCTTTTAATAAAAATAGAGATTACACCATATCATTCACACATAATACACAACGATTTACCTTGGAAACCCTTAACTTGGAAAACCAACAAACCTTGGAACCACACCTCCTATTTTCTCATTATCATTATGAATCACTCATATTAGAATGTAATTATTCCACAACATCCAATACCCTAATTTGTTAACCTGGATTGAAAATAAATCACAATTCCTTAACCGAGATTAAATTACATATTTTTAGAAAATTCCCCAAAATAGAAGAAAATAACCCAAAAAATGTTGGCTCCCTACGCTCACATTGAAAACAAACTTAACAAATATTTTTGAATGGAAATGGCCTGATGTCGATTTTCGTTATCCACTTCGCAGAAGGGGGGTGATGTCAGCATGCCCCCCCTATAATCCCCCCTAATATTTGCTACGTGAAATGTGCCTACCACATATGGCAGAGAACTAGGTGAAAGGAACATCAGTTGTGTCGTTGACAGGTGCACCCAAGGCCCCACACACATGCAAAGAATATAAAACATACCCAACAAAAACTATAAGCAAAAAAATCAATCTTCAACAATATGATCATTGGGAAATTCCTCTCCCAGAGTCTTACATTGATGGTGACAACTAGTTAAAAAAAACATATAAGTAAACTCACTAACTGTCCATAGTCCCTTGAGTTTCTTGAGTGGTTCCATTCAAGGATTTAGAGACTATTATTGAACCAATGGGTAATTTCAACCATTCCTTTGACAATGAGTTTGGTGAGTCATTTTGTTCTCTGAATTTATGGCATATTCGAAAAGAGTTGAGGGATCTAGAAATATTTTGAAGATTATTACCAATACCTTGTAGATTGATGTTGTGAAGAATTTTTCCTCATTTCACAAATTCAACCCATAGTTTAGAGTCCCCATATCCATAGAAGTCCTTGATATATTCATGTAAGGAAAAATTTAAAAGTTCTCTCAAGTCTAAGCCTCCATCCCTATTATTAGTTCCTTTTCTATTGTTTTCCATAAAAATTACATAAAAATAATCATATAATATAAGAATACATCCCAAATGACATATTTTGTCTGTGCAAGCTCCATAAAAAAAACTCATGCTCCCTTGACTGATCTTGATAGATTTTGGGACCCTCACCTTTACATTAGGATTTTTATCTTTAAAAAAGATGATCAAATCTAGAACTTGGCTAATCACCACAAAGTCTGTAATTTGTCTCTCTTCAACTTTTTTTTTGTCATTTATTGATTTCCAAAAATGCATTTAATAGATTTTAAATTAGGCTTCTTGAACCACTGTTTGAGATTTCTTTCAATTTCCTTGCATCCCAAAGATTATATATATATCAATCCCTTCACATATGAATTTCCAAATCTATTTAGAGATATCACACTAATTAAAATATGTTCAATAGTTTCCTCGTCATTCATACATAGAACATAGATGCTTGGTCCCTCAATATTTTGTTTTAACATGACCCAGGTAAGCACTTTTTCCTTGAGAATAATCCACATGAATAGTTTTCTTTTCCTAGGAGTCGTAGATTTCCAAACAACCTTCCACCACCTAACTTTATGATAGTCCAAAACAACCCAAAACCATTTGTAAGAGGGATCACAAAAAAAAATCCACCTACTTCATTCCCTATCTAGATCAGTCTATTTGGATCATCAGTGAGAAAAATAAATACCCTACTCATTTCTTCTACCCAACTATTCCATTCTTCCTTCAATCTCCCGGAAATCTTCCTTCAAGTTCCAAACCTATTTTTCTACTAGAGGTCTTTGAAACCTAAATAGATCTTTCAAACCCGAACCTCCTTCATATTTTTTCTTAGCTATGGATTTCCAAGTTGTCCAATGTATACCTGTTGGCCTGATTTTCTAACTTAGGCCAACTAAGGAGATTAATCCCACACAAGTTGCTTAGAACAACTCCTCGTGTGTTTAGAATAGAAAAATATCGTAGGTTATGGTCCTGCTACCAACTGAATTTTTCTCTTTAGGAGAGAATTAAAAATTCAGTAAAAATTTATCCTAATCTAATTATTATTCAAATAAAACCTAGAATTAATTTTCTAAAGAATAAGTTTTCCTAAAATGCTTTCTTAATAAAAGTCTTCAATTTTTTGAGGATTTTGCTTCAAATATTCTAATTCAAAAGACTATTATAAATATTATGAAATTAATCTACTCCTATTTAACAACTGTTAAATATAAACTACACTAAAACTAAAACTAACTAATTATTCTATCCCAGTTAAATACTAGATTAATTATTAATTAATATTTAAAGTAAACAGAAAGATAAATGATTAAGATTTAAATGAAAATATTTAAATCATTCACATTAAATCATTTTGCTATATATTCACAATAACAGAAAATTAAAATAGATAACTACTTTAAACTTTTGTGGAATGTTTTATTAATTAACAATCAATAATCAATACTAAATATTTGAATAAAGTATAATATTCATAATGAAAACATTGTAATAATACAAATGAAATCAAAATAAACATAAATATGTATATTACTAAGATTCGAATTTTCAATAAAAATATTGATCAATTCAATATAGTAACATACTCATTCAAATAGCAATATTGTGTTAACAGAGTATTATATCAAATAATGAATACAATCATAACAAAGTATAACTGTACCAATAGTATAACTAGAAGATGATATATTGAAATATATATATAAAGTGTTCAAAAATAGTATCCAACAGCGATACTAGTATGAGAACTTTAAGTCACACTCCTTCTTCGAAGGTAAAACTCCAGTAAAGAGATCAAACTAGTACTGAAATGATATTTCAATGATGTTTTTCTTCTCATACTCCATCCCTTATTACATTGAAATTACTAGTTTATATAACCCAACTAGTCTTTCTTTTTAGTTTCTAATAAGTGCTATAATGAATACAACAGGAATCCTATTCCTATTTAGTTGCATCGAATCTCTTCAAAAAGACACCTGTTATAAACATTATACTATGGAATAAAACTGTCAATTAAGTGACTAGCCTGTATTAGCTCCTAATTCATAGGAACTGAATTATTCATGGCCATCTTGAACATCCAATCCTTCTAGAAGCACCAACGTATTCCTACTGTGAACAAAAACAACCCGTATTTTGCATAGGATAATGATACCATGTACACGTGTAACAAACAAAATAAAATTCTTGTTAAAGTGATGTTAACATAAAATAAAATAAAACAAAACAAATTATATGCATGCTTGCAAAATCTACGATTTTGTAGGTATGTTCATTAAAACTTTTCTTACCTGTCAAAAAGAGAGATAAAACATATGACCAAAATAGAAACGACATCAAGTTCTATTTTGTAAACTGATTACTCTTCTTGCTTAATAAAGTTTAGCTTTAAGCCTGATAATTATCAGCTTCTGTCGATCTACTTGCTCAAGCAAGTGCTGGTTAGTGTCTATCATTGATTTCTTGGCTTCCTTGTATCGATTCTTCTTCATGTTCATGTCCTTCCATATATTAACCCAATTTAGTAATTCGGCCCTGAATGTTTTATTTTCTTCATCTTTTAAGGCTGCATTTGCTTGACATTCTTTTGATTGGTTTTTTAATTCTGCGATTTTGGTTTCATATACTCTATCAAGTACCTATTGAAGGTTTTCTTCATCTTGGTCACGAAATGAATCATCAGATTGAGAAGAATAAAGATTGTTCACATCTTGATCTGGTGATGGAATGCTTATAAATGATGGCTCAGGGCCAGACCCACAAGCATCCATACATGATGGTGCTGCTTCAAACTTACTTGGCTCAATAATGTTTTTGGCGAATGATTTTTCATGTTTCTCCTCTACGGGAATAGGTTCATCCATATGCGCTGTCTCGGGAATCAAATATGAAACATCATCCTCAAGTTGGACAACAACTGGCTGAGCATTCTGCTGAATGGTTACAGGAATAGAGGCTGTAGTCACCATAGTCATGCTTCGAGTGAGTCTTCATGTATGAACGAACACAAAACCTCTTGGCTTGAAACTTCCTCTATCACAACAAACTTGTGCTAATTGTTCAAGTTTTCATGTGGATTCATCACCAGGTTTTTTAGAAGTACACAAATCAGAGGGGGCTTCATGAGTAACAGCATCAACATTCTCATCATTTGTCAATTCACCATCCACCCTTGTAGGTGTACTGAAACGTTTGTAAGATAGGGATTGGTCCATATTCGTTTTAGCATAACAGGGATCGACCTTAATGGTTCCATCATTACTAATACGAGTATCTACAGGTGAACTTGCTTCCTGTAGTTTATTGTCCCCTAACTCAGCCTTATGAATATCATCCACTTCATATTTTAATGGAGCTTTGCGCTTCCTACAAGTTTTAAGAGGAGGGTTTGGCCAATACTGTGTTGACCCTAGTTTATTTTCAACCAAGAACTCATCCTAGGATCTACAAATAAGAGATAATTGATGCTGTATTAAAATTTTAATCAGACCATGGTGGAACAAACTCCTATCAAGGTTGCCTATGGTACTTTGCACTGAATGTGCCAATTTCTTTAGGCTTTGAAGTAAGTAAAAAGGAAGGTTGTGCTTACAACCCTTCAATGCTAACAGTAAACATAGATGATAATAATGAAGATGAGAGAGACAGCTGTCACAAGAGACATACCTGACTAGGATTTCATTAAATGCTCACCATTCTAGTTTTAAGAACCTAACTGAAACCCTAATTTTTAACTTTTAATTGGCGGGTAAAGGTAACAATAATGACCTACATCTCTTCTTATCGAACTTTCCTCCTTTAAACCAACGTTCTCCAGTTTGAGGAAGCTTTGGTGCTTCTACAATCTTATCCTCATCAATTATAAATTTAAAATCCCCAATCTGAGCTACATTCTCCCTCAATCTCATAGCGAATTGTTTGGTAACTTATGGATTATGACCACTGAAACATCTGAGAAATGGACCCCATCCAATCTTTTCGAATAGTATAGTGACTTTCTCATCAGCTTCCACCAGCTCAGGCCTTGAAATCTCAAATCGACTGAGAAGAGCCATTGTCTCGTCAGTGCAACTCTGGTTTTGGGTTGAAACAAATGAGGTTGTGAAAATCAAAGGAATAGGTATCCAAGTGAAATTCATTATGTGAAATGTCAAATCCCCAATTGATTCATACGTGACAGAAACGAGAACCCCAATTTTGGCCATGTTAACCAAATTTTGAAATAATGAGAACAACATCTAGTCTTTTGCGCTATGATTAATGGATAAACTAGCCACAACTAACCGAATTATTCAGAAAAGAGTATGTTAAAACTTCAAACTCTAACTAAAATTTCATATCCAAAGTCATTCAATTCAGAGATCGTTAATCGAAGCATTAATAATACCCAGTCTGGAATGATAGCCTCGTACAGCGTCATGAATGGAAATGGCTATTAGTCATTTATGGAATTGAATTCCAATGACGTGATTTCATCATTAAACCAACAACTGTCAATTAAATTGATAGGTGTTAAACAATTAAAACCAAAACCAAATGCGAATACGACCTCAATCTTTACGCAGTGATCCTTATAAACAGATGTTATTAATTCAGCCATTCGTATCCTGTACCATAAACATAATTTCCAATCGATAATAAACAATAATTACATGTGGAAGGCAATCATGTTCATGAACCGGGTGATGTGGAGTCATCATAACAATCCATAATTTTCCCAAGGGTTTCTGAAATTACAACTAAGTAGCAAGAACCATTCAAAACCAAACCATATATACACATGTAATTAATTCAAAAATATAGTTTTAAATAACTTCATGAAATCCCAATCACCTATGACCCAATACAAAATGTGATAGGATGAAAAGCTTATAAAACTATTATGATTATGTTTATGTGATAAAATTCGACTATTATGTTTATATTACAATGAAAATTTCGAAAGGATATACATATGATTGAACTCTAGCTATTTCGTGATATATATGTACAATTTTCACAAACCAATGACATGATATTAAAAGATTAAGTTATATGTAAAATCTAAAATTTAGGGTTAATATAAAATATTTTAATTAATAAATCACCCCTAATTATAAAAATTACAAAAACTTATGATAATAAATACCTTATCAAAACCAAATTTTAAACATGTTCAAAATGTGACTTCATTTTAATTCGAAAAACTAATTAGCATACTATACCTTAAATCTCCTAAATCAATATATATAATCAAGTGAATTAATAATGATAAAATTGATTATATATAAAATTTACAAGATTGGCAGCTGCTAATTTATCAAATTTATGAAAGTGATTCATAAATTTCTAATATGACTCTTAACTCTTCTGAAATTGAGAGTACCTTCAGAATCGAAGATTCTGAAGGCACTCTTATATAATATTTTTTAAAATAAATCATAGAAGAGAACTGCTCATTTTTCATCACAACAGGAAAAATGAGGGGGTTGTTGCTGACTGCCAACAAATGGCGACGACTTGGGCGAACCAGTTATCTCTACTCATGCAGTTTTCAAATGATAATATAAACAAAATCTTAAAATCTATTAAAAACAATTAAAAATTCTCTGTCTAAGTAAAAACCATTATTTTGATTTATATTCATAAGTATAATTCAGAGATATCCGATCCTTTAAAAAATATTGTTAAAGATAAACTTAGAAATATCCTAATCGAAACAAAGTACTTCATAGTAAAAATAATCTGCACCATCAGTATGAGATAAAGAAATTTACTCCTCTGAAAAATTTCGAGAATCTGTTCCATGAATATCATAATTTTCTTTCCTTTTCTTTTCCTTTTCTTAAAACAATAACTCTGACTGAAGACGACTATCTAGGTATGATAACCCAATGTGATAGTATCATTCATGAGAACTATCTAGAATAAGCAAGCCGGCTCGTGATGAGACCTCTTGTCTCTTGATTATTTAACCAAGAGCCATCACTCTGGTGATCAGAAATGATGTTATCCTAGACAGCACTGATGATCATGATTAGGCCAACTCATCATGAGACCTCCTATTCTTCAATCAAAATTATGTTTTACTTTATTTAATTTTATAAAACAAGAGATCATTACCTAGCATGGTGACCAAATGGTAATGTCAGTCACTAATATCACCAGAAAATGAATCAGCTGGCTCGTGATGAGACCCCCTATCTCTTGATTATTTAACCAAGAGCCATTATCAGTTTCCTAATAATGTCATGCTAGTGATATTTATGATCCTGATTAGATCGGCTTATTACTAAGACCTTTTGTCTCTCATTTTAGCATTTTATTGACTGGAACAAATTCTAAAAAGTTTTCAGATTGTAAATAACTTTTTTTTTTAAATAATGACTGATAGTAGATATCCATAAGAAATTTTCAAAGTACAAGTTTCGAAAAAGACATTAATTAGCTATCCCAACTATAAGAAAAATAAAAGAGTGAGGAATAATCTGAATAATACTTACAAATATTTACAGATAATGATAGGTTCTTAATAGAGTTAAGATACTTTGACCATTCTAAACCAATTTGAAAGATTTCGTCTAATATCATAATTTTAAACTAATGAACAAACTGGCTTTTAAAACATAAGATTTATTTATTTACACTTATTTTTTCAGTTGACACCTGTACATTAATGACTGATTATTTAAAATCATATATACAGAAATTTGATAGTCCTTAATACAAATGATCTATTAATATTTGATTAAGAAAATCAAAACTGGTTGCAAGAGTAGAATGATGTTTGAAAGTTACATAAGTGTCATGAATTTATCATCATCCTTCATTTCTACAAAATATAGACAATTTTATACAAAAATATAAAATGAAATTATTTACAAACATAAAAAAACTTATATATATAATTATATACATTTTTAGGGACTAAAACATCAACATAAATATTTTTTTAGGATTAGTCCATTCACTGGGAATGTTTCGCACTGACCTTCTAGAGTTTGCAAACGAAAGGTACTTGGACCTATCTTTTCAGCAATAACAAAGGGACCTAACCAAAGTTTTTGAAACTTAGTATGATGTCCTTTATCCTCATCAACTTTGTCCCATTTTAAAACTAAGTCCCCCACCTGAAATTCTCAATTAGAACTTGAGGATTGACCAAACCAGGATTTCACAATTTGTTGATGTTTTGTAAAATGTTTCTTTGACTTGTCTCTTTCTTCCTCAATTTTTAACAAAGTATTGATCCTTTTTTCCATTGCTGGACAATCTTCATCTTGAACAGACTGAGCTAACTGTAATGAAGGTAAAAATAAATTTGGTGGTAAAATAGCCTCAGTTCCATAAACCAAGAGGAAGGGTGAGTTACCTATTACAGCTTTAGGAGTTACCCTGTCTGCCCAAAGAGCATTAAATAATTCTATATGCCAATCACAATGGTGAGCTAAAATAGTTCTTTTAAGAATTTTCAATAAATTTTTGTTTGTTGATTCAGCTAAACCATTTCCATGAGGATGATAGTTCACTGAATACCTAACTCTTATTCCCTTCTCCAAGGCAAATTGAGTTAACTCAACTGATGAAAAATATGAAGCATTATCAAAGACAAGGGAATATGGAACACCAAATCTCGTTATGATAACATATTCTAAAAATAATATAACCTGATTCATGTTTACAACCCTTAATAGTGCAGCTTCTACCCAACGAGTAAAATAATCAGTTGCAGTTATTATATACTTGTGTTGGATAGAAGAGGGAGGGTTTGTTGGTCCTACTATATCAATACCCCATTGCTCAAAAGGTCTTTCTACTGAAATAGGTTGTAAAGGGAAAGCAGGTTTCTTAACTCTTCCTGCAGCAAGTTGACATTCCTGACATTTTCTGACAAAAGCATAGGAATCTCGAAATAAGGTAGGCCAATAATAGCTAGCCCTAACAATCTTATGCACAGTAGTTTCTCCACCAAAATGACCACCTGCTGGTCCAAAATGTAACTCTTTTAAAATCACCTCTGTTTCATCTTTGTCTAGGAATCGAAGCAACACCCCATCTGAATTTCTCCTAAAAAGGATGTTATCAATTAATAAATAAGGAGCATATTTCAATCTAAGTGCTCTCCTTTTCCTTGGTTCCAGGTAATAAGGAGTAGTTCCTTTTTCCAAAAGTATTCTTATGTCTGTATACCAAGAATCTTGTGGTGGAGGATAGAAGTAAATTTCCCTTGTAAGTAAAACTTCATCAATGACAGCTTCAGAATTATTATTAGGTAGATGAGCTGCTTCAGCAGCTAGTTTACATAATCCTTGACCTTTGACTATTGTTGAAGGTATAATTTCCAAGTCATACTCTTAAAGGGCTGTCATCCATGGTGCTCTTTTTTCACCTAAATCTTTTTACACTAACAAATTGCTAACTGAAGGATAAGGAACTATCACTTTCGTTTTAGATTTCAATAAATATGGATGAAATTGTTTGACAACTTTAAAAACAACAAAATCTTGCTTATCAACTTCATGATAATTAAGTTCAACACCTTTAAAATTCAAACTCATAAAGGAGATTGGCACTTCATTATTTTGTTGATTTAGTTGAGTTAAAACTGCTGCATATGATATCTCATAAGTGAAAGTATACAATATGAAATCTTTGTTAAAATCTGGGCTCAAAAGACTAGGAGCTTCTGAAATGGCTTCTAAAATTTCCTGAAATGTCTCTTTTTCAGTTTGTCCGCAATTAAAAATAGCATACTTCTTAATCATTTTCTGTAAAGGACAGATGATTTCAGAAAAAATGGGGATGAATCTCCTAACAAAATTTATTTTACCAAGAAATGATTGCATTGCTTTCTTGCTAGAAGGGTAAGTTATTTTTGAAATAGCCTGGGTTTGTTCAGGATCAATCATGATCCCGTGTTTTGAAACCACGCAACCTAATAAAATACCTTCTGAAACAACAAATATTGTTTTCTTAGGATTTAAAGATACTCTGAATTTTCTACATCGTTCAAATACCTTTCTAAGATGATTAATATGACCAGGTCGACATTTAGAATATACAGTAACATCATCTAAATAGACAACTATTGAATGGTTAATTAAGCCTCTAAAAGCAATATCCATTGCCCTTTGAAAAGTTGCCCCAGCATTGATTAACCCAAAGGGCATATTTCGGTAGGCATATGTTCCCCATGGAGTTCTAAAAGTTGTTTTCAATTGATCATCTGGGGAAACCAATATTTGGTTGTATCTTGAGAAACCATCAAGAAGTGACAGTACCTCAGACCCAGAAACTTTTTGAAGAATTTGTTCCATGGGAGGAACTGGGTCATCATCCTTTTCGGAAGACTTATTAAGATTTATAAAATCAACACATAATCTAATATCACCATTTTTCTTCCTAACTGGAACTAGGTTGGCTACCCACTAAGTATGCCAAATAGGAAAAATAAGGGCCTGGCAGCTAACAATTTATTTAGTTCCTTCTTAATTGTTGGTTCTAATGACGGATGATATTTCCTTAGTTTTTGTTGAAAAGGTTTTGACTCATGTTTAATTGGAATTATGTGTTGCATGATTTGTATATTGAATGTTTTCAAATCGTCATATGTCCATGCAAGACATCCTTAAATTCTTTAAACAATTTTATGGATGTTGTTTTTTCTGCGGGAGTGCAATCTATTCCTATATTTACAGTTCAAGGATTTAGTTCCGTTCCTAAATTTATGCTTTCATATTTCATTTGAGAGATATTGGTTTTATAGTTAGGAACATATCTAAATTTATCTTGAAGATCAAAGAACTTTTCTAATCTCAAAACTAAATTAGGGATTGGTTTTGCCTTCTCAAAAGCTTTTTCAACTGAACAAAAATCATTTATTACCGAAAAATCCCGAAGATTTTCATCATGTGTAACTTCATCAATGGATGAATCTTTAAAGGTATCATCATTTGTTAGAAAATTCAGCACCTGCACATCATTATCAAACACACGGCAGTTAAAAATATTATCTGGTATAGAAGGCCTAAAACTCAATTCAACTGAAAAGAAATCCAGTGTAAGATTTTCTGATGGGATTAATTTTGATGCTACATTCACTAATAAATATGCCTCTTGATTTTGAGCTCTTGGAACTGAAATTATGTTAAATGCATCAAAATGTGAAATAAGATTCCATACCTCTCGTTGATAACTCTACAAATGTTCAGAAAGGCATTGAATAGAATTACGGACCTATCTGACGATGATTTCAGAATCACCATATGCAATTAACACTTTGATATCCAAATCAATCGCTTTTTTCAAACCTTGTATTAAAGCTTCATATTCCACAGTATTGTTTGTACAATTAAATTCCAGCCTACAAGCTATACATGTTTTATTTCCTTGAGGGTCTATTAGCAGGAAACCAACTCATGCTCCTTCTTTAGACTTCACACCATCGAAATATAAAGTCCAAGTAGAACTATTAACAACTACTTTACTTTCTATAATATTTACAATATTATAAATATCTACATCATTTATAATTTCCTTGAATGAAGAGTCATGAGAAATAGTTGTCACATTAAGAATTTCTGATTGCTGTTTATTTTCAGAAAAAACAGAATTTTCAGATTTAAAAATTACCAAATCCTAGTTCATACATATAATTCCCCATAATGGAATCTGAAAATAAAACTGGTTCACTAGGGTCATGTAATTTTGTCACAGTATGTTTCATATATCTTTCTCTGTTTATCTTAATTTGATTTGACTTTCCATTCTTAGCTAACCATAATGTTGACCAATCTATGGCAAAGAATCCATTCAATTGTTGATACCAATCTCTACTCAAAAATAACCCATACGCATCAGGAATATCTACAACCACAATGTCTATAATTTGAAAAACTGAAGGGTTACAAGCAATCCTGACTAAAACATATTTCATCTCTCCTACAACCCTCACATTTATCCTATCCAATTGAGTTATTTGTGAATTTGATGGAACATATTTTCCATTCAACCTTTTGCATATAGATAAAGGCATTACATTGGAAGATGCTCCGGAATCAACCATGCAATTATGAACGTTCCTATTGAAAATATCAAAGGTAAGTAGGAATGGAGGAGTTGTTGATTTGGAATTCTTCCCTATTAGCGAGGCTTTATCAGATGCTGACTTTCCTTTATCAGTTGATGTTAAATCATTATTAGAATTGTTAGCAGCAACACTTTGTTTCGCATTAGGAATTATTGAACTCATGGCAGGATTTATAATATGACTATTAGGCATTGGGTAAATTTGAACAAGATCATACATACTAATGTTTGCACGTGTCTTCTTTAAATCTTCAATTATATCATATTGTAAATCCAACTTTGGGGCATTTTGAATAGGTTGAGTGATCCTCGCAGATTGAGTCTGTTTATTAGGTTGTGAATTATTGTTATCATTACTTGGGGCAGAACTTGATGAATCTCCAGGAGTGTTTGTGAATGTTCTACTATGAGTATTATAGGCATGTTGTCCTAAAGGAGGACTTTTACCTTCATAATATTTTACAAGACTATCCCAGAAATGATCGTTAACTTGTTGAGGTTCTTCCAATTCTTCATCATTTTCTTATTCCTCTTCTTCTTCATTTTTAGTCATTTCTTGATTTGAGGGAGTTTCAGATAAGGATAAAACAACTCAAATAGCATTAAAAATTTCTTCATTTACTGCTACATTAAGCGGTGTATTTGTTTTATTATTTGTATTAGGATTCTGTCTAAACTGATTTTTGAAATATCATCTAGAGGAGGAAGCTTCAAAATTGGTTTTTTTTAATCCTACAACTTCATTGGCTAATGCCCGAATATCATTCTGCAGTTGTTCTACATCAAATGCCTTATCTTTTTCTGAATTGGTTTTTTTGATCTTCCTACGAGGGAAAGTATCAGATTTCCCACTTCTATCTGGTTCATAGGACATAGAATCCTTCTCAACTTTAATGTCTTCCTCAAAAGTTTCTACCAAAATTGTTTTACCAACTCTCTTAACAAACATCCCAGGATATTTTGGTAAAGCTGAAGTATAGTTTTCAATAATTATATCTTTGGGTGGTTGAGAAGCAACCGAAATTTTATTTTTTAATGTAAGAAACCTCTGGTTAAAATATTTAATTCTTTCTTTAGGTTCCATTTTAATCCAAGATAACTCAAGGGATAAAAGAGCAGGTGTTTTATCCTCCCCAAATTTATCTAAGAAAGCTTTATTAAATTCAGCCCAATTTGTAATTGATCCTTGAACTAACAAAAAGTACCAAGTAAGGCTTTTCCCTCAAAATTTAAAGGGAACAACCGACAAACAACATCTTCATGCTGAACATTCCTGGTTTGAACAACTAACATGAATTTATCTGCATGCACCTCTACAGGTTCTTTGTTATCTGGGTTAAACTTAGGAATAAGTTTATCTAAGTGTTTGGGCAGGGGATATTGTACACAAGGCACAGCTACAGCAATTGCTCTCAACCAAGGAAGTTGTGGATTAGGTGGAGGATTACCTCCTCCTCCCACAGGTATGCTTCCCGCCATAGGACTTCCCTCAAAATCTGAAGAACTCCGTGAATTGGATGACCTTGGACTATCAGGTGGTGAGTCTGGAGGAGAAGGTGTTTGATCAAAACTGTTTACTGAAGGCAATCTTCTAGCAGTATTTATTTGAGTAGTTTGTCTCTGATGACTTCTAACTTGATAACTTGGAGTGCTATTAGCTTCTACCAAATCTTGAGTAACTATGTTCAATTGTGGATTACGTCTTTGTTGCTTAGGAAGACCATAATCTATTGGAGTTACACCAAGTTGATTAGCATATGATCTTGTAAGAATATGACGTTATTCTTCTAAAGTTTGAGTACTCTGTTCAGGAGTAAATGGGGATGTGATATGATCACGTTCAAGGATGCTCCTAACAGTTTCTATGAATGGTGTTTTGCTGACTTTGGATTGTAATGGAGGTTGTTGACTGGTTGAAGTTTTATCATTAGTTCTACCTGCCATTAATCATTAACAGGCCCTCCTTCTAGCACCATTTGTTGGCCTAATTTTCTGACTTAGGCCAACTAAGGAGATTAAGCCCACACAAGCTGCTTAGAACATCTCCCGGTGTGTTTAGAATAGCAAAATCTCATAGGTTATGGTCCTGCTACCAACTAAATTTTTCTCTTTAGGAGAGAATTAAAAATTCAGTAAAAAATTATCATAATCGAATTATTATTTAAATAAAACCTAGAATTAATTTTCTAAAGACTAAGTTTTCCTAAAATGCTTTCTTAATGAAAGTCTTCAATTTTTTGAGGATTTTGCTTCAAATATTCTAATTCAAAAGACTATTATAAATATTATGAAATTAATCTAATCCTATTTAACAACTGTTAAATATAAACTACACTAAAACTAAAAATAACTAATTATTCTATCCCAGTTGGGAGCAAATTTAAATACTAGATTAATTATTAATTAATATTTAAAGTAAACAGAAAGATAAATGATTAAGATTTAAATGAAAATATTTAAATCATTCGCATTATATCATTTTGCTATATATTCACAATAACAGAAAATTAAAATAGATAACTACTTTAAACTTTTCTGGAATGTTTTATTAATTAACAATCAATAATCAATACTAAATATTTGAATAAAGTATAATATCCATAATGAAAACATTGTAATAATACAAATGAAATCAAAATAAACATAAATATGTATATTACTAAGATTCAAATTTTCAATAAAAATATTGATCAATTCAATATAGTAACATACTCATTCAAATAACAATTTTGTGTTAACAGAGTATTATATCAAATAATGAATACAATCATAACGAAGTATAACTATACCAATAGTATAACTAGAAGATGATATATTGAAATATATATATATATAAAGTGTTCAAAAATAGTACCGAACAGTGATACCAGTCTGAGAACTTTAAGTCACACTCCTTCTCTGAAGGTAAAACTTCAGTAAAGAGATAAAACTGGTACTGAAATGATATTTCAATGATGTTTTTCTTCTCATACTCCATCCCTTATTACGTCGAAATTACTAGTTTATATAACCCAACTAGTCTTTCATTTCAGTTTCTAATAAGTGCTATAATGAATACAACATGAATTCTATTCCTATTTAGTTGCATCGAATCTCTTCAAAAACACACCTGTCATAAACATTATACTATGGAATAAAACTGTCAATTAAGTGACTAGCCTGTATTATCTCCCGATTCATAGGAACTAACTTATTTGTGGCCATCTTGAACATCCAATCCTTCCAGAAACACCAACGTATGCCAACTGTGAACAAAAACAGCCCGTATTTTGCATAGGATAACGATACCATGTACACCTCTAACAAACGAAATAAAATTCTTATTAAAATCATGTTAATCGAAAATAAAATAAAACAAAACAAATTATATGCATGCCTGCAAAATCTACGATTTTGTAGGTATGCTCATTAAAACTTTTATTACCTGTCAAAAAGAGAGATAAACCATATGACCAAAATAGAAATGACATCAAGTTCTATTTTGTAAGCCGATTACTCTTCTTGCTTTAGAAATTTTAGCTTTGAGCCTGATAATTATTAGCTTCTGTTGATCTACTTGCTCAAGCAAGTGCTGGTTAGTGTTTATCATTGATTTCTTGGCTTTCTTGTATCGATTATTCTTCATGTTCATGTCCTTCCATCTATTAACCCAATTTAGCATTTCTACCCTGAATTCTTTATTTTCTTCATCTTTTAAGGCTGCATTTTCTTGACATTCTTTTAATTCGTTTTTTAATTCTGTGATTTTGGTTTCATATACTCTGCCAAGTACCCGTTGAAGGGATTCTTCATCTTGGTCACGGAATGAATCATCGGACTGCGAAGAATCAAGATTATTCACATCTTGACCTGGTGATGGAATGCTTATAAATGATGGCTCAGGGCCAAACACACAAGCATCCATACATGATGGTGCTGCTTCAAACTTACTTGCCTCAGTAATGTTTTTGGCCAATGATTTTTCATGATTCTCCTCTATGGGAATAGGTTCATCCATATGCGATGTCTCAGGAATCAAATATGAAACATCATCCACAAGTTGGACAAGAACTGGCTAAGCATTCTGTTGAATGGTTACAGGAACAGAGGCTGTAGTCGTCGTAGTCATGCTTCGAGTGAATCTTCATGTACGAACAAACACAAAACCTTTTGGCTCAAAACTTCCTCTATCACAACAAACTTGTGCTAATTGTTCAAGTTTTCGCATGGATTCATCACCAGGTTTTTTAGAAGTACACAAATCAGAGGGGGATTCATGAGTAACAGCATCAACATTCTCATCATTTGTCAATTCACCATCCACCCTTATAGGTGTACTGAAACGTTTGTTAGATAGGGATTGGTCCATATTCGTTTCAGCATAATAGGGATCAACCTTAATGGTTCCATTATTACTAATATGAGTATCTACAGGTGAACTTGCTTCCTGTAGTTTACTGTCCCCTAACTCAGCCTTATGAATATCATCCACTTCAGATTTTAATGGAGCTTTATGCTTCCTACGAGTTTTAGGAGGATGGTTTGGAAAATACTATGTTGACCCTAGTTTATTCTCATCCAAGAACTCATCCCAAGATCTCCAGCTAAGAGACAACTGATGCTGGATTAAAATTTTAATCAGACCATGGTGGAAGAAACTCCTATCAGGGTTGCCTATGGTACTTTGCACTGAATGTGCCATTTTATTCAAGCTTTGAAGTAAGTAAAAAGGAAGATTGAGCTTACAACCCTTCAATGCTAACAATAAACGCAGATGATAATAATGAAGATGAGAGAGATGGTCGTCATAAGAGACATACTTGACTAGGATTTCATAAAACGCTCACCATTCTGGTTTTAAGAACATAACTGAAACCCCAATTTTTAACTTTGCATTGGCGGGTAAAGGTAATAGTAATGACCTACATTTCTTCTTATCGACCTTTCCTCCTTTAAACCAATGTTCTCTGGTTTGAGGAAGCTTTGTTGCTTCTGCAATCTTATCCTCATCAATTATAAATTTAAAATCCCCAATCTAAGCTACATTCTCCCTCAAGCTCATAGCGAATTGTTTGGTAACTTCTGCATCATGACCACTGAAACATTTGAAAAATGGACCCCATCCAATCTTTTCGAATAGTATAGTGACTTTCTCATCAGCTTCCACCAGCTCAGGCCTTGAAATCTCAAATCGACTGAGAGGAGCCATTGTCTCCTCAGTGCAATTGTGGTTTTGGGTTGAAACAAATGAGGTTGTGAAAATCGAAGGAATAGGTATCCAAGTGAAAGGCATTATACGAAATGTCAAATCCCCAATTGATTCATATGTGACAGAAACAAGAACCCCAATTTTGGCCATGTTAACCAAATTTTGAAATAATGAGAACAACAGCCAGTGTTTTGCACTATGCTTAATGGATAAACTAGCCACGCCTAACCGAATTCTTCAGAAAATAGTATGTTAAAACTTCAAACTCTAACTAAACTTTCATATCTGAAGTCATTCAATTCAGAGATCATTAATCGAAGCATTGATAATACCCAGTCTGGAATGATAGCCTCGTACATCGTCATGAATGGAAATGGCTATTAGTTATTTATGGAATTGAATTCCAATGGCACGATTTCATCATTAAACGAACAACTGTTAATTAAATTGATAGGTGTTAAACAATTAAAACCAAAACCAAATGCCAATACGACCTCAATCTTTACGCAGTGATCCTTATAAACAGATGTTATTAATTCAACCATTCGAATCCTATACCATAAACATAACTATCAATCGATAATAAACAATAATTACACGTGGAAGTCAATCATGTTCATGAACCGGGTGATGTGGAGTCGTCATAACAATCCATAATGTTCCCAAGGGTTTCTGAAATTACAATTAAGTAGCAAGAACCATTCAAAACCAAACCATATATACACATGTAATTAATTCAAAAATATAGTTTTAAATAACTTCATGAAATCCCAATCACCTATGACCCAATAAAAAATGTGATAGGATGAAAATCTTATAAAACTATTATGATTATGTTTATGTGATAAAATTCAACTATTATGTTTATATTACAATGAAAAGTTCAAAATGATATACATATGATTGAACTCTAGCTATTTCGTGATATATATGTACAATTTTCACAAAGCAATGGCATGATATTAAAAGATTAAATTATATGTAAAATCTAAAATTTAGGGTTAATATAAAATGTTTTAATTAATAAATCACCCCTAATCATAAAATTTACAAAAACTTATGATAATAAATACCTTATCAAAACCAAATTTTAAACATGTTCAAAATGTGACTTCATTTTAATTCGAAAAACTAATTAGCATACTATACCTTAAATCTCCTAAATCAATATATATACTCAAGTGAATTAATAATGATAAAATTGATTATATATAAAATTTACAAGATTGACAGCTGCTAATTTATCAAATTTATCAAATTTATGAAAGTGTTTCATAAATTTCTAATATGACTCTTAACTCTTCTGAAATTTAGAGTACCTTCAGAATCAAAGATTCTGAAGGCACTGTTATATAATCTTTTTTAAAATAATACATAGAAGAGAACTGCTCATTTTTTCATCACAACGGGAAAAATGAGGGGGTTGTTGCTGATTGCCAACAATACATTTTTCATAATTAATTTTACAAAAAAAGTTAAAGAATATCATCCTAAGTTGATCCAAGAATCCTTTAGGTATCTGGGATATGATAATACAAAATACCGGAATAACATTCAACACTGCTTGAATAAGCACGACTTCCTCTCCTATGGAGAGAAACCTATTGCGCTAGAAGCTAATTCTTACCTCCACTTTACGGATAAACCAATCCGAGACATAATTAAAATATTTATTTGGTTCAAGGTAGAAACCAAGATACTTGAAACCTGTAGGAATAATGACCCGATCCATAGGACACAACTTTTTAAGGTTTAATTTATGTTCATATTTTCCTTGATAGTAACAAGATGACTTACCAAGATTGACACCATCCCCATTTCCTTGCAAAACCTGTCAATAATATATTTCACTGCTCTATATTCCTCATCTGAATCCCACATAAAAAGAAGGACATCATCTATAAATAACACATGAGTAACACTAACTTTCTCTCCAAATTTTATCCCATTAATACCTTTTTTCATCTTTGCCACATTTAATGCCCTGATAAGACCCTCCATCACCAATAGAAACATATAAGGGGATAACAAAAATCCTTTCCTTAGGATCCTAGAGGGAAGGAAATTGTTTGACTCTACTCCTTTCATCAGAATAACAAAATTGGCCATTATCGTACATGTCAAAATCTAGTTTACCATATTCAAAGAAAAACCACATTGAATTAGAATAAATCTAATATATCGCGAACATGATCTGTCGTATTCTTTTTCCATATCTAATTGAATAACCTTGGTTTTAACATATTTTCCTTTAATAGAGCGAAGGAATTCTTGAGTAGTACCCTTAGCATATAGATATTCCTGTCATTCAGAAACCCAATTTCTTCTGGAGAGATATTCACAAACAAGAGGGGTTTTGTTTTTTCAACAATTACCCTTTACATTATTTTGCATAGAGCATTACATAAGGATATAGGTTTGAAATCCCCAAATGAAGCAAGATTATCAACCTTCAAAATTAAGATGATAAAGGTCAAGTTAAAACTTGATAGAATTCTATATGTAACTCTAGAGTATTCAATAACTTGTAATAGATCATTTCCCAATATTTCAATAAAATCTAGAAAACATTCCGAAGTCCACCCATCAGGGCATGGGATTCTTTCCTTTTTACTCTTCCTGAGAATAACTTTATGTTCCTCCATGGATACAGGAGAAAACACAGATTCATTTTCTTCATCTTTAATCCATTTTGGAAAAACTAAAACAAAATGGACTATATCTACTATATTGTTTCTTTCAAGTTCCATATAGATTTCTTTAAAAAATCTAACACCTTCATTTGCTAAATTTTTAAAGCCTCTAATAGAGTCCCCACCACACTTTTTTTAATTCCCAAAAAGTATTCCTTTGTTTCCTCTGATTTGAAAATTTATGGAAATAGGTAGTACTCTCATGACACAGGGATAACCAAACCGTTATGCTCTTTATCTTTCTCTAGGCTCCCTTCTCCCTTAAATTTACATTTTTGTCTTTTCTAGGTCATCCAGTTTATCCTTTACCTCTTTCCTTCTAGGCCTAGGTGAAGAAGAGTACAAATCCTCAATTCTAAATTCAATCTCTTTCAGTCTATGATCTCTGGAGCTTTTCATATTAATAGACCATTCAATTGAAGCCTTCTTCACACGATTAAGAGATTTATCAAATTCTTGACTACAAGATAACCACTCTTTTTCATCAAAACTCTTCCACTTTGAACTTATCAGCTGGACATAATAATAATTTTAACTCTATACATACATACATACACACACACACACACACACACACACGCACACACACACACACACACACACACACACACACACACACACACACACACACACACACACACACACACATTCTTTCTAATAAAAACATTAAAATGTTCATTGTTATATATTTCAACATTTTGATTATTCAAATTTTTCTAATATATATTTTTAATTCAAATAAGAGTAGAGTTTATGTATGTGAAACTTCTCAAAAATAATAATACAATAAGCATAGAAGTTTATAATACAAATATGAGACTATAATATATATATCCACCCAAAAAAATCAATAACTTTATTAACAATATTTGGAAAAATTACAACTTGTATAAGCCCATGGGATTCTAATAAAAAAATGTACAAATATATGTATTAGCTATAATGGGAGACGAAGTATCGATCCATAAACCATATATAAACATCTACATATTTTAAAACAAAGAAAGATATAGGGAGACATTCTCAACAATATCTCATCTTTAAAAGGGTAGGGAAGATTCAACCACCCTTTTATAGGGAAAAAACCAAAATCATGCCATAGTGAGACAATGTCTAAACTGATATGAAATCAAAAATAAAAAGTTGTCACATACTTAAGCCCTTCTTGGCAATTTGTCTCAATCCTTCTAATATGGGAGAAAACTCAACCATCTTTATAGGAGAAATTTTTGTAAACATCACCATCGATGACCCACCTTGATTCTTGCATTTAAAGGTCACTTGTAGATGAAATATTTTTTAGTGATTTGACCATATTGATTCATGTAGTTCACCTGTATTTTCCCATCATGAAGATTTCATGCCTCCTTTTCAAGTGTGTCTCCTCTTGCATTTTTTTCTCTAAATATTTGTTTGTAGATGCAAGATGAAAATTTCACTTTCAACTGTATCCATCTTTCTAGTAGATGAGTGAGCCTATGATTTGTGCATGTAGATTAACCATTAATCCAACTAATCATCAACTAAAAGTCCAAATATACATAAAGAATGTTTATCTCATGTTCCAATTCCAAGGAGAGATTCATAACCACACTAACAAGTTCTTCATATAGTTGTTTGATTTTTGATGTGCACCTCTCTTGTATGTCATAATATGTCCCATGTATTTGAAATATCCACCAGCTCCACCGTTGCTAGGGTATCCTAAGAAGGGTCCATTAGAGAATGAATGTGGATGATTATGGTCATATATATGTTGTTTGAGTATTCTTAGATTTTTCTATTTCAATTTGAGAGTATCCATTGTCAATGAAAATTTGAAATGATATATAGATGTGAGAGGATTTGGAAGGACTCCAAAAAATGTTCATTTGTTTCTTGTTATCCATATACTCCAACCAATATGTAGGGGGTTTGGAAGAAGATATATTGTTGTTTTGTTTGTGAACTAATTTCTCCAAGATTGTAGAAAAGTGATTCCATCCCATCTAGGACAGATCCCCAGTGATTGAGGAACATTCCACATTTCTTTGGTGAAATGGAAGGTGGCAAGTAAATTATTCATCGTGTTAGTATATTTACAACAATATAGAAATATACTGGGTTTTTGTTCATATGTTTTCTAGAGATTATCCCATGTGAGTATTTTGTTTTCAAGTGCTAGCTAGCATAATTTTTTTGTTTTAGGCATAGCCTCGAACTTCCATAAACCTTTCCATCATTATGGACCACTGTCCTCTATTATAACTGATCAAAACTTGATATACCATATTTGAATCGATAAGCACCATCATCTTGGTTGAGAACCCATATTAGTTTGTTTGGAATTTGAGAAAGAGAAATAGGCACGAAATACATACCCTGTTTAAGCCAAGTGTATATTTATTTCAATGAATGGAATGATCCTATGAAAGCTTTAGTTGTTATGTAGTCATTAATCCGGCATTACAATAATCTCTGTTATCTTCTTGGTATATGTCATCAAGATATATGTTTTCATTATAAAGTAAAGTGTCTACTAGGGCTTGGGGAAGCAAGTCTTCCTGATAGATGCCCAAAATGGGATATGTACCTACCAAAATATTTTGACCATTCCTAAGATTCCAAGCGATATTCTCCCCAATTAGATAAATTTATTTTGAATATCTCTTTAGAAGAGTGATCCAGGATTGACTGATAGGAAATAATATTTGATACATGAAATAATTGGATGAGAAGTGATGTATTTCTATTCCATTCATGTCTTCCATAGTCCTTTTTGTGCGAGTAACCTCCATAAGTTCTTGGTAGCTAATTATTTTGAGAATAAATAGATATTTTTGAAGCCCCATCCACCATTAGAATTTTGTAAACATAGATTCTCCCATATGCATAAAGGGAATTATTTTTTCATTTATTTTCCCTTAACCATAGATAGTCAACAACTATATTTTTTTATTGCATTTGAGATATCCTTCAAAATATATGCCAATTCCATCCAATAAATTGGGATAGCCTCAATAGTGCTCTTCATTAATGTTACTCTACCAACCAGTGGTATCCATTTATGAAACTAGGATAAAAAATTCTTCTTGATTTTGTCTATGAGCCATTTCCAATATGTGATTCTATAATCAATTTCCTTAATAAGAAACCCTAAATATTTAAAACATCCTAAGCTTGTGACTATAAGAAATGGGAGGATTTTATGGATCAAATATTTTTGGGCCTTCGAAACATGAAAGAAATGCATGGTATAATTTTTTAGGTTAATTTCCATTCATGTTGAGGAGGAAAATAATTTTAGGACCTGATCAATACACTAACTTCATACATGGTAGCATCGCTAAAAAGGAGGATATGATAAAAAATAGGATTCGAAAAAGGGACAAGGAAATAATGATTTTGAATCCTTTAAAAGGGCCATGCATTATTTCATAGTTTAGGTTATTTCTTAGTGTTTCAACAATAATGAGAAATGGAAAAGGAAAGAAGGGACAACCTTGGCATAATCTTATGGAGAGATGGAAAAAGTAGGTTGCAGAGCCATTAGCAAGGATATCAAAGGTGAAATTCTGATATCAATATTCAATATAGTTGATGAATAGTGGGGGAATCCTATTGGAGTGAGTATGAGACAAAAATAGAGACAATTAAACTTATTAAATTCTTTGGAGAGGTCCAACTTTAGAATGAAGTGTTAAGTTTTCCATTCAAATAGAACAAAATATCACTGAAAGAATAACAAGCACAACAGAACACAAAGAGAACACAAAGATTTAACCTGGGAAACCCTCATGGGGAAGAAAACCCAACAAAACTTCCTCTATGTAGACTTCACCCAAGTACAGTGTAAGATTCAAAAAACAAGACTGAACTACTTCCTATCCTCCATATGGATTGTTTCTTCTCTCTCTAGCACAACTGCTTGAGTTCTCTGTGTGTCAAAATGAGTGAGGCACCTCCCCTATTTATACTGATCAATGGATAATCTTAATAACCCAACATGGGAAACTTCTCCTCCCAATTAGGGTTGACTTGTCTTGGAAGACTCAAAAATACATTTTAATAATACTTTTGTGGGTAGTATTGACCTGATTTACAACAAAGGTTTTACCTCAGGAATTTACATGACCAATTACATCAATGAAATCCCTAATCGGAGGAAAACATCTCTGAAAGAGGTAATAACAATAATAATACAAAATATAATATCTTCCGCAGTTACATTTCTTTAAGACTCCCTCTTAACAAGGAAGGTATTCTATAATACAACAATACATCTGTACAACTAACTAGCAAGTCTATACGTCATAGGAAGTTTTCACAACTATGTCAACATTATCATTACCTGTAGAATATCACCATCATGGAGCATCACATATAGATCATCACGTCATGAACACATTCGTACGAGAATCATATCTCGACACATCATAACAAGCATCACATCTTGTTGCATCATCATAAGCATCAAATCACATTTCGTCACATCATCATGAACATCACATCTCATTGCATCATCATGAGCGACACATCTCTCATCGCATCATCACGAGCATCACATATTGTCACATCATAATGATCATCACATCTTGTCGCATCATCACGAGCATCACATCTCGTCGCATCATTATGAGCATTACATCTCGTTGTATCATCATGAGCATCACATCTCATCGCATCATCATGAGCATCACATCTCGTCGCATAATCATGAGCATCACATCTTGTCACATCACATCACATCACCTGCAATAAAGAAAACATCACAACTTAATGAGAAATAACCCACAACATCAAATCATGTTGGATCGTCCGCAAATGAATGCCGGGACACAACATCTACAAATGAATTCCAAACCACAATGTCTGCAAATGAATTCCATACCACAATGTGTGCAAATGAATGTCGAACCACAACGTATGCAAATGAATTCCAAAACACAACGTCCACAAATGAATGCTAAAACACAACGTCTACAAATGAGTGCCAGACCACAACATCTGTAAATGAATTCCAGACCACAATGTCCACAAATGAATGATAGACCACAACGTCTGCAAATAAATGCCAGACCACAACTTCTACAAATGAATGCCAAAGCAGAATATCTGTAGATGAATGCTAGGACATAATGCCCACAAATGAATGTCAGACCACAACATCTGCAAATGAATGTTAGACCACAATGTACACAAATGAATGCCAAACCACAACGTCTACAAATGATTTCCATACCCTAACGTACAAAAATGAATGCCATACCACAATGTCTGCAAATGAATTCTAGATCACAACATCCCCAGATGAATGTAAGATCACATATCATTGGGATCTTCCTATTTGAAGATACAACCAACCTTCCTGGGATATTCCTTGTGAGGATGCAACTAACCATGTTTGGATATACCCTTAGTGAGAAAACCAATCATACTGGGATCCACCCTCAGTGTTGTCACCAACCATATTGGGATCTACCCACAAAGATATGACCAAGATCTCTATACTGTGATTATATTATTGGGGCTCATCATTCTCTTCATGTACATCCACAAGTTCATCAAGTAAAAATCTATACTTTCATACCATTACCATCTCATTCTCTTATCATAAATCCCTCTTACCAAGAAGGTCCTTTCGGAATGCACCAAGCTTGTCTCTAAATTATTCAAACTTCACATGAGACAAAGGCTTAGTTAACACATCTGCAACTTGTTCCTCTGTAGGAACATACTAGAGCTTTATGGCTCTTCTTTGCACTATATACTGGGTGTAATGATACTTTATCTCTATATGGTTTGACTTATCATGGAACACCAGGTTCTTTGTTAACTTGATACAACTCTGGTTGTCACAATAAATATTAGTTACATCTATTTCAGTATCAAACAATCCTATCAATAATTTGTGAAGCCATACTGCTTCCTTATAGGATGAACTTGATGCAATGTATTCAGCCTCTACTATACTGAGCAGGACACTACTTTTCTTTCTACTAAGCCATGATATTACATGTGATCCCAAACTGAAACAACATCCTGAAGTGGTATTTCTATCTTCAACACTTCCTCCCCAATCTGAATCAATGTAGCCACATAATCTAAACTCACTATCAACTGCATATGTGAGGCCACAATCCAATGTACCCTTTAGTTATCCCATCACATGTTCTTCTACAACTAGTCTGGGTTCTAACATATACTGACTTAATGTGTTCACGAAAAAACATATATATGGTCTTGTATTTATTAAATACATTAGTGAGCCAATAATCTGTCTATATAGTGTGACATATATTCTTTCTGAAGAGTCAAAATTTAGGAATTTCAGGTTTGTCACCAGAGTGTTCATTTCCTTACAATCAAACATCCCAAATCTCTTTAGGATCTCAACTGCATATTTTCCTTGGTTTAGGAATATTTCATCTAGGAAATTCCATACTTCAAGACCTAGGAAGTAATGCATCATGACAAGATCTTTCATTTCAATTTTCGTCGCAAGGTTCTTTTTACATTCACTGACTCGATCTTCTCCTTTCCTGTCAAAAATAGATCATCTAAATACAATAGTAATATCATGATTCTGTCATCTTCAACCTTATAGTAAATATTGGAATTTGCTTTACTTTTTGTAAATCCTAGGCTCATTAGGAAGTCATCAATTCTTTCGTACCATGCTCTAGGTGCTTGCTTTAATCCATATAATTCTCTCTTTCGTAGGCCCACATGTGTTTTCTTTTCATGTATCTCAAAACCTGGAGGTTGTTCAATATACACTTCCTCTTCTATGACACCATTTAGAAAGGTTGTCTTTACATCATTTGATGTAATTTCCATCCCATCTTGGAAACCAAAGCAATAATGGTTCTGATTGAGATATATATAGCTATTGGTGCAAACGTTTCTTTATAATCAATCCTTTCTTTCTGATAAAATCCTCATGCAACAAATATTTATTTGAACTTTTCAATACTACCATCAGATGAATGCTTTGTCTTAAAAATCCATTTGGAAGAGACCACTGATTTATCCTTTGGTCTTGGCACCACTTCCCAAACATCATTATTTAAGATAGATTGATATTCTTCAATCATGGCATCCATCCATTCCTTCTTCTTGAAGGATTATTCAAAACATGTAGGTTCTTCATCAACACGGTTAGACATTAATGCTACGTAGTTGGAGTGGAGTCTTAGTATCTTGATTCATTCTACTTCTTGAATTATATCACGAGCCCAATCTAGTATTTTCTTTGTTGAGATTGTTTCATGAGGTGTCTCTATAGGTTCTTGTGGTTCTACCATGTCCTGATCTCTTGGTATAATACCTTATTCATCTGTAACTATTGGTTCACTGATATCTACTACTCTGGGAGTTTCTTGTTCTTCTTCATCCACATGGGACTTTCTGGATTTGTTGAAAGCTACATCTTCATCAGATGTGACATATCTATGGACCTCAATTTTACGAAAACCTGGAATATAGAATTTGTATGCTTTCGACTGATCACTATATCCAACAAATATTCCCTTGTTTCCTGACTCACTCCAACTTCGATCTTTTCTCTTTGGGAACATACATGTAAACAAGACAAACAAATATCTTTAGGTGTCTGAATTCATGCTTCTCACTAGTAAACATCTCTTCTAAAGTTTTATTTCCAAGTACAATGTGGGATAATTTGTTCGAAATCATAGACTGTGGTATTTTCTTCTTCATCCCATAAATACATGGGTAGATCTTAATCATGAATCGTGGCTTTGACTACTTCCATGATAGATCTATTCTTCCTTTTTGCTACTCCATTTTGTTGAGGATTATAGGGTGTAGTAAGTTCCCTCTTAATCCAAACGTCTTTGCAGAAGTCCTTGAATTCATTTGAAGTGAATTCTCCTCCATTATCTAATCTTAATATCTTAATATTCTTTTCAAAGCAATTCTACACAAGCGATTTGAACTCTTTGAAATTTTAAAATACTTCATCGTTCCTTTTCAAGAAATATATCCAAGTATTACGTGAGTAGTCATCAATAAAAGAAACTTAATAGACATACCCTCTTAAGGAAGTAGTTGATATTGGTCCACACACATCTGAGTGGACAATCTCCAAGATCCCTTTTTCTTTACTATTACTTCTTGGAAATGGATTCCTTGTGTTTTTCCCTTGAGCAAATCCTTCGCATATCCATTCATTGTTGATCTAGATTTCTGGTAGACATGTTACTACCTTGCTCACAATAGGTAAATCTTTACATGAGCAAGTATTCTATGCCATAGTTCACATGGACCGATAGTAGAAGCTATGAAAGTCGAGTATGTATTCCCTTTCAGTTTGTAGATCCCTCATTCTTCAATAAATATTACAACTGCATCATCTATGCCTTTTACTTTTGAACACATAAGAACTTCACCATCTACAAAGGCAACTCTAAATCATTTCTTGTTTAGAGTTGATATAGAAAGAAGATTCTTCTTTATACCAGGAATATACAATACTTCTGTATGGACTTACCATATTTCATCTACTTGGAAGCTTTTCCCATTCCTTTGATAGGATATTGATAGTCATCTCCAATCTGTACTTTGTGTGGATAATCTTTCTAAGTGAGACATGAGAGAGAATCTTTGTGAGTTGTCATATGTTTGGAAGCACCACTATATATGAGCCAAGTATCACTTCCATGAGTGATTGATCCTATGAGGGCTGATATCAAGACATATTCTTCATTAGATTCTTCATTCTCTTTGGTACTCTCTTCACCAGATTCATTTTCTTCGGCTGCATGGGCATGGAACTTTTCGTTCATCTTTTTGAACTAGTTTTTTTTAAGTGGACAATATCTGGAGACATGTCCTAAATTATGACATGTTTAACATTCATAGGATGAGTAATCATTCTTAAACTTCTTACCTTTCTTGAGTTCTAGTGATCTACTTGCTGGATATCCTCGATCCTTCCTTTTATTTATTACATTATTTGTATTCACAACTAGAGCTTGATATTCATCTTCATTTAAATTATCTTCTCTATTTACTAACCTTCCTTCTTCTTCTACACATTCCTTCCATGGCTTGCTAAATTTGGTTAGCTTTCATCTAGCACATATTCATTTGATGAAGGAATCCCATTCTCTTGGAATATCATTTAGGTGATCTGAGTGACCCACCTTCAATATGAAGGACCTATACACATTTATGTCCAAAAGGATGTTTTCATTTAGTAGGAAACAACCCAATATATTAGAAATGTGATTCTTACATGATCATTTGTTGGGCCATGTCAGTCCAAAAACAACAGGTTCGATATCAACGAGATGGAGCAAGTCTATATTGTGGGAGAAAAAATTTGCAAGATGATCCTTCCTTTATTTTGGGCCCCAAGATTTGTTTCTAAGCAGTGTGAAATTTAGGTCACTACCTAATATGAGATGAGGTCGAGATAAGAGAGTACAAATAAATAAGTCACCCATAATACTTGTCTATCAAGTGAGGGGGCATATACATCCACGAGTTCCACAATTAAATTTAAATATTTAGAGAAAGAAGATGCACATATATAGTTTGGACTACTTACCAATGACTCACAAAATAATGTATTGTTCCACCCAAGAGTTAGAATGCCATAATTACTAGTAGCTTCAATGATTAGAAAAGTCCATTCTGGGAGGCACTTGTTGAAAATATTTTTTGCATTTTTCTGAAAAACACATAGTCACCCTATATGAAAATAATTGAGGGCCGATGTTTATTTACCAATATTTTTAGGCACTATTGTTTCATGTTCATCTCAATACCTCTTATGTTGTGTGATGGCACATTCATTTTTTAACCCTTGATTGGGTTCTTCTGCCAAGGGCCCCTTGAATCATTTCTTGTCTTCTAGCACATATCTCCTTAGCTTCAGATTTTGCATGTTCTATGAAAAATCTCATGCCTCTAAATGAGGGAATCACCATCTGACGTATTGTGTTCAATCCTCTTGATTGATTCCCCTCCCCTTTTGTTTGTGATTAGGTGATATATCACCATGATGTAGATAGAATATAATTGGAACTATTTGATGTATTTCCTCTTGTGGATGGAGGGGAGGAGATATCCTCTCATTCATCAATGTCAATTAGTGGTTTTGGTAACGTCTACTAGGGGAGATCCTCTGAGTGATCCTGGATAAATTTTTTCCCTTTTCCTTGATTTGGGCTCTGCGATATATTGTGTCTGTCACAAGTTCCCATAATGATGGATTCCATCTCGCTATTGTTTTATTGAAGATGTTCAATGAATGCCATAAATTGTTCATTTACCCTACCGGTTTCTTGATGTATAACATCCTGTGCAATATTTATCTCCTACACTTTGCATGTCTTGTTTTGTCAGCACATCAAGATTCCTCTCCAAATTCAAAGGAACACATAACCAGATGGATACCTCCAATATCATCTAATGACCTAATGAGAGGACATGTGATATCTTTAGATGTCTGTGGGATTGAAAATGTGTGCATCAAAATGACACATTTTTATAATCCAGGGTTTGCATGTATGAGTGTTATCCATATTCAATTAAAATGATATCGGGGAGTCCTTAGGTGATATCAATCTCCACACTGATTGTTTCCACTATTTTTTGTCTTTTTATTAGTTTTTGGGGCTATCTTCAAGAAAGTGCCTAGAGTGTCTCCAATTGATTTGAATATTTGGGCATCAAAATATTCAATAGGTAGGGATGGAAATTTATCCCATAGATATAGGGTATGAAATCACTCCTATTGGGTCAAAACCAACATGCCACCTTAATCTTGTAAGAGCCACATTTCCCCAAAACCATGGTCCTTCTTGAGCTATCTTTAGCTAATCCTCCACTGAGTTGAAAACAAAGGTTATATACTGTCTAGCCCCAACGAGTTCTTGATGAGTATACACTAGGATGTGATTCCATGTGTGGTGTACCAAATTATAAGATCCAACTCCTTGAACCTTTTGGCATGAAATCTATCAATGAGGGAATGATTCAGTGTAATAGATTAACTTTGCTTTAAAAATCTCAGGGTCGACATTGACCTTCGTCTCTTTTGGTAGCTTTGCAATATAACAAGGTCTGCATTTCCTGTGGTGGGGTTTCAATTGGTTCGATTTTTGGTCCTTTGTGGGTAGAAGGGTGTCATGTGGAAGATTAAGGGGATGTAACTGATGGTGGGATGGTACATCTGTATCATAACAAAATGAATCAGGGAGATGGACTGTGTAATATGGATTATCATTGGGAGGAAAAAGGTTATTGGGGACTAATATAGATGGAGGCTAGTTGGTGTCAACAAAGATAAACGATGATGGGAGGGTATCATCATTTTTGTTGCAGGGTAGGCGGAGATCTAAGGAATAACCTTCTTTTCTTCTTCCAAGGCCATCATTATCCTATATTAAGGGTGAAGGTTGTATGAGATTGTGTGATTTTCTTGAGGAACATCTCAATTTCTTGATTTGATTTCGGGCTCATTTCTTGGAACTCCATTCTCGATCCCAACTCTCTCTATCTCTCTGTATGCACACACTCTTTAAATACTTATTTCATTCAATTTTTTTTTTCGAAAAGAAGCATTAAACTTTTTCACCTCTTACACCCTTAAACATTTACACTATTCAAATACTTTCGAAATATATATTTTATTCAAATACTTTCAAAATATATATTTTCATTCATCTTTTATTTTTAAATAAAAATATAACCATTTTCATCTATTACCCATATTTCAATATTTAGACTAATTCAAACACTTTCTTATTTTTAAATAATAAAAATATAACCTTTTCTTCTAATACACATTTCAATAATTACACTATTCAAACACTCTCTTACTACATTACGTTGGGCGATGTGGGAGACCGTGTCATCCAATTTGTTGATTCCCATAATTATTATAAATATATATGATTAATAATAATATAATATATATATATTTTTAATATAATGAACAATGAAATATCATTTTTGACATTAGTATAAGTGATTAGACTATAATCTAAAATAAAATAATATTTTATAGATAATGGTGATACCAACAACATAACTTTATTGTTTTATTAATTAACTAAAATCTGTAAGTTATTGGACACTTATATTTACATTTATCTTATTTAATTATTTACCGAATTACCAACGGGCCGGGAGAATTAGTTGGAGAACAAGGTTTGCGCACGCTAAAGAGGCAAAAAAGAAATTGTTTCTAACAACTTGTCATGTGCACTTGCCGAGTGGCAACCAACATCGATTCACAAATCTCGCATGGGTGGGGTTAGGAAGATGTGTAGAGAATTTAATTTGTGGTTGGTGAAGGTGGATTGCAACTATCATAAAATTATATATTTTTTTCACATTTTTTTATTTACTTGTGATAAACTCTTAGTTATTTATTTATTAGTTAGAAGTTACTTATAGTTAGAAGTTATCTATGTATAATTAGTTACTTATAGTTAGAAGTCATAATTTAATCGCAAATCTTAGTTTGGAAAGACATGTTATAGATGAAAATTGGATGGGTTTAAAAAAGACATTAAAAATAAAAATTATGTAGAAATTGTTGAGTTAATGAGTATTATTCAAAATGGTCTAAAAAATCATTAAATGTACTTGGACCTTTATTAAATTGCATTCTATTTTGCATGTACATGGTATAAGAAATGATTTGGTATCAAAATAGTCGAGAAACACAATAATAAATATTAGATGTATTATAATTAAATTAGATTTCTAGACTTTGACTAAAGTGTGCCATTTTAAAAATGTACTTGGTATACGGTGTTCTTCTGACCTTGATAAACAGCTTCGTCTTCTTAAAGATTTCTGCTCTACAATGGGTATGACTGTTAACACTAACAAAATAAAAGTTATGATTATCAAATCCAAGAAGGACACATACGCTAATTTTGTGTATGACAATAGCAACTTGGAGGATGTGTCTTCTTACAAGTACCTAGGAATTGATATTCATCACAAGCTCAACTGGAACTATAGCATTGAGAAAAGGATCAACGCAGGGTGGAAAGATTACTTTGGTCTTGAAAATAACTGTAAAGCTGCAAACCTCGTGATGTGGGATAAAACGAAGCTCCTCTTGAAACTCTAGTCACTCCTGTTATCTTGTATGGGTGTGAGGTTTGGGGTTGCAACATCTCTAGAGAATATTGGAGAAAGATCGAGCAAATTCAGAAGTGTTTTATAACTTACAACCTCAAAATCAAAAGCAATACACCCTATCCTATTCTCCTTATAGAAGTGGGTCTTTCCCCCATCGAGATCCTAGCCATGGCTAGACTCCTGTTGTACAAGAACAAAATCAATAACATGGGAGACCATAGACTCCCTAAGTTAGCTTTAAACTCCAGCCAAAATCACCTACGGCTCAAGCATGGGTGGTATAAAGATACCAGGTCTTGGTTAAACCACTGGAAGATCAATGAAAATGTTGCATTGCAAAATATTAATAACATTATATACTAAGGTTGGGTTTGTGAAAGGGATGGGAAAGTGGTCCAAATTCTACTACCTTTTGGTCGAAGATGTGACCCATAGAAATGTAGGCATGGTATAAAAATTAAAAAGGTGTTGGGTATATATTAAATTATTTGCATGTGGGTGTGGAGGGGAGGTGCACATGTCAGCGTCATGTCTGATGATCCCTGTCGGATTCATGGAAACAAGTCGAAGGCATGCTTCCATTTAGAAATGGTCATTAGGCCATTTCCGATGCGAGGGCAAGCGAACCAAATTTTTTTGTTGTTTGGGCTATTTTTGGGATTTTTCTAAAAATATGTAACTTAATCCAAGTTAAGGGATTGGAGTATATTTTATAATCCAGGTTAACGGATTAGGTTAATGGATGTTGTTGAATACCTATATTTTGTATTGTGAGGATTCATAATGAGAATGAGAAAATAGTAGGTGAGGCTCCAAGGTTTGTTGGTTTTCTTGGTTAAGGGTTTCTAGGGTAAATATCTATGTTTATGCATGAATTCTATAGTGTAATATCTATTTTGATTAAAAGAATCTGTATACTTTGCTTCTCTGTGCATGTTTAAAACTTACAAAAGAACGCACTCTCTTTCTAGAAGGTGGCCTAAAGGCCACCATGTCGCCGATACTAATAGTGATTTTAATTCATTTTTTGTTGTCCAAAAAGACTTTGGTTTTTCATACTTTCCATTTTTCTTTCCCACCTTGTTTAACAAAGGATCTGCTTAAAATGAGTGACTAAGTAAGGGTTTTGATTCATAGGGAGTCTTCAGTTTGCCATTCTCATGGTTATTCCCCACCAGTTTGAAGGGAGTTGTCTTTGGGCGATACTGAGTGCAAATGTGTCTTTTTAACTCCATTAGCACCACGGTAAGCTATATTTTGCAGTAATTTTATTTATGAAAACCTATTACATTTCTTATCCATTTTTAAGATCATTTATGACCTTATTACTAACCTTTTCTGCAAGATACACAAGTTCATAGATACCAGCTTCTTTGCTAGGAGGTATAACCAGATCGAGGGTATTATCCAGTAAGCCATGTCTCTTCTTGGATTGAACACCTTGGTTTTGGTTTGGTGCTTCGGTGAAAGGGGAGTTCCTAGTATCATGCTTCCTTTCACTAAATATGGTGAGACTTCTTCCCGACCCCACCTCGAGCCATTTGAGGGTGTGAATTAATTTCAGTCTTTTCACCATACTTCAAGTTTTAAAGGAACATGAGTTTTTTGACTCGAGTCACAGTTTTAAAACTAAGACTGGGAGTAGTACCAACACGTTTGTGTGTGTTAAAATATGAATCCATTTCGAGAATATTGAATCTATGTTTGGTTAGTAGGTAAAAATATGATCATGGAATTCCCTTTCTGGGTTTGTTTAGCTGGGTCCCCTCTGAGATAAGGTGGTTCTTTTTACTCACCCATGTAAAAATGAACAAGTTAAGCTTACTTTGTTTTTCCAAACTAAAAATATGTTAAACTTAGAGTTTTTCGATTAATACTCTATATACAAGAATGTTGTAATCGTGCTACCACCTCTAGCATTCTAAAACCCCATCCTTGCTTGGGTTACTATTTAATGGATTATTGTTTATCTGTTTTTATTACTTGTTAATGTCCATAAAAATCGTAAAGAATGTGTTTTCTTCAGTTTGTGACTGCATTCCTAACGGTACAAAATACCTAGAAATCGTTAACAAGTATGCATATGCTCTCTCTCCAAGGTTATCAGTTAAAACTACTAGGGTTTGAATCCTATTGCGCTCAGAGGATTGGACATCTGTGTAGAACTGTTTTTTACCGTTATCTATTTATGTTGTGTATCAACAATTTCTAAAAGATATTATACTGGAGTTTATATTCCTCCGCGACCCAACAGTCTAATTGGATTAGTGTTTAAGGCATAATTTCTTCTTTCTTGTTAAGATTTGTTTTGTTTTAATGATAACCTTATCATAACGAAAGGAAGAATCTGCCTATCTTAACGTGTACTCTAGTATTGAATATTGTTAATATTATGTATGTTCCTCATTCCAACATTGATGGGATTTGAAAACCTAACTAAGTGGACATTTAGCTTGTGGCATCTACCTTGCTGGAATTCCCTTGTGGGAACTCCCTATGGGCATTTACCTTATGAGTATTTACCTTTAGTGCAGGCATTTCTCCAATGGGAATTTACCTTGCAACATTTACCTTAACTGCGGGCATTTCCCTTGCAAGTGTTTACCTTGCAGCTATTTACCTTTACTATGAGAATTTACGTTGTGGGCATTTCCCTTTGTTTATTAATGTATTAATTAATTGAATTTGCACCCGTACTTTTTTTTATTTTACTATCCGAGTTAAGTCTACCCCATTATTCATTGATATCTAACCTAATAACTAACCTATGGGTTAAGGTATGTTCAGCAATGAGATGGGTATGGAATTATGTTTAGTATCCTGAACTAACTTAACCATTTAATACAAAAAATGATTTACACAGTTTAGTTTAATTTCGTTGGAAATCTATCTCGTAATATACATAATTTTTTTCGTAAATGTAAATAATCAATCTTACATGATAATTTTTTTATTTACCCTGCAAATCTAAATTAAGCATTAAATCTAAAGATTGAATCTATTCTTTCTTTTGACAATTCTCAGAGAAACCAAGAAAATAATACTATAGTACCTGAATGGTGTAATACTCAAGCCAAATTAAATCATAATAATTATACATCTAGGATGCTTGATTTGCTTTATGAAGAAATGACTACACTATGCATTTCAAAATACACTATTGATTTACCTAGTACTCATATAAACTAACAATTCTCATCTAGCAACATAAGTCTTAGTTAAATAAACAAAATACAGATTTCAATACATAAAACTAATAATGCATGATACATATATGTCCAAAAGTAAACGTTACAGAAACTGTAGGCCAACTACGATAAGAGCAGTGATGTTGCACCCAAACGTAGATCCAAAGTAGTCTTTATTGAATCGATGGCTACTATAGAGGCTAAATCTAAAGTTGAGGGTGTTTTCCTTATGTCACCATAACCTGCACAAAAAATGGAAAGGGAGATAGAAGAGAGTGGAAAGAGACTTGGGGCACATCACCCAAGGGACTCGAGTACATCACTCAGCATGAAGCTTAGCTTCACTCAACACAAAATCATTCATCAACCAAACTGATAAATGGAGTTGGAAGCATCCTTAAATAAACATTGAGTGACTTGGGTGACTTTCTAAGTAAGTCCTTCACCTATTGAGCAAGTTGCCACTTGCTAAACCCTAACCCTAGCCAAGTAGTGCACCCTCCTTGATAAAATAGTATGTGTGAGTCATGTGGGTTGTTTCCTTGTCAATAACCTTTCCTCCAAATTATAAACAGCACCATCCTTATTCCCAAAGTTGCCTGCTTTTTATTATGACAAATTTTATGTACTTTCTTCTTTTGTAACTCACCCTTTAAATGGAAATTGTGCCCTCCTTAGGCCCATTGTTTCCTTATTTTGCTTATGACATCTTTTTTGCACATTCGGATTTTGTGACCGATCCTCTAAATAGAAATTATGCCCTCCTTAGGCCCCAAGTTGTCTTCTTTCACTTCTCGACGCTTTTCTTGGATTTTGGTACTTTCTGTCTTTTTTGACTGCTTGCTTTCGCTGGTCCCTTTGACAGTTTCTAATTATCAACCTAGGAAAGTTGGCTTGCCGCAATGCGCCCTAGTGACATGGAAAATTATTTCCACATATTTATTTGCACATTAATTAAATAATTACATAAATAATTAGAATTGGAAATTATCCTAATACATGCCTCCATGGTTTTTAATAACCAAAATTCCCTTGGTAAATTAATTAATTAATCTTTTGACCCCCTAGGTGTTTGCAAGGTCAACACTTTTGATGTCCCTTCAAGGGAGGGACATGACAATCCTCCCCTCCCAAGTTTGCTTGTTCTCAATTAGAAACAGTCCAGAATGTTGCAAAATTTGTCCACCATGTTTTTGCTGCACCACTCTGATTATAGTCATTTCCCTAATGGCCACTTATTTCAACAAAATTGTCAACCTAGTTAAGGTAACTGAGTAGAATGCATGGATCTCACTGCCTCCTCTACAAGGATCCAAATTTTACTTCCCTCTTTAGAAATATGTCATTCCAAATAATTCCAGGGTCATATGGTATTATCTACCCTGTTCCAAACATCAGTAACAATTTTTTTTTTATCATTGTAGAAGATGAAAATGAGGATGTGAAAATCATACCACCACACAAACAATTTATTACTCCCCATGCTAAACTGAATATATTTGAGACTCTCCCTCCAAGCATGGAACTTCCTAATGTGGGACCAAATCATCTTTAGTCTCTCTAAAGTATGAAAATCCATGTGCAATCTAGAAATGGAACTCACATCATTGTAGATATGAAGACAGAGGTGGTTATCCCATGCCCCTCCATGTATATTGATAGAATCATATAGCATCCATTCATGCTCATTCTACTGCTCATACAATTTTTATAATGTGTCTAATGTCTCTCCATTGATGCAAGCAACATGTTTACCCTCCAGAGTACACATCTCAATCATGTGTCTAGCCACCTTATCAATGGACAAACAAACTTGCATGTTGAATGAATAAAGTGGGAATAATTCAAATACTATTGATGCACTTGTCAAACCATATGGCTTGACCATCAATCCTTCAATGATAAAAGTGGGAGTATCATGCTCCTCCTGTGGCATCAATACAAAAAATACTTTCACCCAATTTTCATCCCCACATGATGTGGCTGAAATAGAAGTGTGGGGTGAATAATTGCTAACCAACTCCCTGCAAAAATCATTTGTCAATATAATGGATGCACAACTTCCTCCATTGTTTGGATAAGTGGCAGTGTGATCATGTGCCTCCTTTAAAATTGTTGAACATTTTCCTAGAGCAAACTCATAATCTCTTAGGAACCATGCAAGTGCTTGCTCTTCATATTGTTCGACCTCAAACTCCTCAAGCACATGAAAATCATAATGTACCTCATGTGCATGTGTATGGGAGGTATCTAATGGCTTCAAAATAAGTCTTTGTTTTTGTTCACATGTCAGGTCAATGTTACTCACAACAAAAAATTTACTGCAGAAATAAAATTCTTTACCTCCCAAGGTCTTGATTCCAAAGATGTCTCTATGCACCAAATCAGTGGATGAATAAGGAATTTTATTTTCTGATCCACATGGAATGTGATCAGCCACCTCCTCTGGAGAAAAATATACCATCGATAAGGGTATGTCATAAGGTGTCTCCTTCCAAGCATGCATGTCAAACAACCCTCTACTGATGCAAGCAATTCTAGTGCCTCCTTGATGTTCTATTTTAGAGATATATTTATCTACCCAATCCATGAATAGATAATGATATTTTCTTGCTAATTCAATCAGAATGTCCTCAACCATATTTCCCATAGCTAAGAACACTTCATCCTTCCTCACAATCTTAATGAGTGCTTGGCCAATATTTTCTTCTTGGTAGATTTTCACAAGCATCTGCAAATATTCTCCTTCCTCATGGTTGTCCTCCACATGAGGTTCGTTCAGCACATCCAAAGTAGTTCCTACTATGTGCGCATGATTATTTTCCATGAAATATGGGGGGTTTGGTACATTCAAGTCCCTTTGAAGTTGATCAATATGAAACCTTGACTCTTGAAGAGATTCTTGGGTTCATTTCAAGGAATCATAAGTAGACTCCCATTTACTGTGGAGTCTTTCATACTCTTCTGTTTCCCTCTTGAATGAACAATGGTACGTTTCAACCATCATAAGGAGATGATCTCTGTCATATAGTAAGTTCATATAGATCTCCTTCATATTAGCCATTCCTTCTTTAAGTGCTATGCACTCTTCCAGAAAGGCTTCTCCTTCCATCTCTCCTCTAGGAGATTTCCAACAACATCTTTTCACCAAGGAATTAATGTCAACAAAGTTGTTCATGGCTGCCATAAGCTTTTGTCTCTCCTCCTTTAGTTATCCTTATAAAAAGTCCATCTCAATAAATACATGGTACAGTTTCCTGGAATTAATTTGAAGTTTAAGTTGTTTTGAAAATGCCAAGCTCTTTCTTCTTCTTCACCAAACCCTAATAAAAATTCAAATAATAATAACATAGATATTATGCTAACATAGGTTGCTCACAGAAGAAATAAATTGAGAAGACAATGGAGGTTCATTTTTACAGTCTACCTTACTAACTTACCCCTTAAACCAAACACCGCTATGCTTTCATCGATACACCTCATCCCAGCCGCCTTACTACCTCCACCTTGGGAAATTATTTTGCTTTAAGAAACAAGAAAGAGCACTGTGATCAATAGACTCATGAGTAAATCTTTAATCATTGACACATTAAATTAAAAGACATTTTAATTTGAATTTCATTCATTTCATTTTGTAAAATTACGGATGAGACATGAATCTCCATGTTTATGGTTTTATAAATTTAAAAATATTTATTTTTTTTCAAAAATAATTATTATTATCTAATATTTAACAAGTTATTATTGTTTTTGTTCAACAATTTTTTTGTTATTTTTAATGTGATACTAATTTTATATAATTTTATTTTAGTATTTTATAAAAACAATTTAATTTAAATAATTATGTTCCTCATTTATTATTTACCTTTCCCACTTTTACATTTAATTCAAAACTTATTTACTTTTTCAGTTTTTAGATTGTATGAAGACAAACTAATTTGCAATATATTCACTTGTTTTAATTTCCAACAATATAATGGAGCAAACTTGAATGAGATCCATTTTGAAGATAACCTTTCCATGCAAATTCCTAGGATGCCAAGCAAAGCACTTATACAAAAGAAGTTATTTTCCACAATTAAAAGTAGGGGTTTAAAACTTAGAAAAAGACGGGTATGATTCATACCATTTTTTAGTTTCCATGTTTAAGGTTGAAAAATTTGAAAAAAACAAGAGATAAATAAATTGAAATAATTTTATTGTTTAACATAAAATAAATTGGAAAACAATTATTTTAACCTAAGTAGAGTTCTTATAATTTTGAAAAATCATAAAAGCATTTAAAAGAACCTAATAACTTAAAAACTCAAATTCCCTTCACTTATATAAATATATAAACATTTTTAGATAAAGTTCCCTTTATAAGGGAAAGACTAGTTATATTACCCTTTGAAGCAAGCAACTATTATTCTCCAATAAAGGTTGCTTATGGACATAACATGAAGACATCATTTATGAAGGTTTAATCCAACAAGGTAATCTTGGACATATTGAATTCAAGACTTGGCTTAAGGTAGACTGTTTGAAATGTCCTTAGTTAAAAGTTGTTTTCTTTTAATGTTTTTTTAGTATACATCCAACATGAAAAAGTTAAAAATCCTTGTATAGGAATTAGCATAGTCTACAAAATGTCTTATGATCCATAAAACTATTATAGTTCTAAATTTTAGCTATATTTTTTAGTGTACATCCAAAATGAAAAAGTTGAAACTCTCTCAGAAAGAATTAGCATGGTCTACAAAATGACTTATCACCCATTAAAAGGTTATCGCTTTAAATTTTAGCGAGAGTTTTAAAATTTTTTTAGGGTGATGGAAAGAAACGAGGTTCGAGTTTTGGCAGATTTTCTTGGAAACTAGATTATCAATAAATACGGTACACGTGTAAATATTTTGCGTCAAGAACTTATCGATATTAATTCAAGAGCTGATCAATGATATAAGTTGTTTAAAAATAAATGCTAATAACCATTATTAGCAAAAAATTTCAGATATATTGATGCTTAAACTAGTATTTTAAATGATCATTTTCACCATCATTTTTCCTTGAAGTAGTCGAGTTAGAATTATTAAAATCAACGATATAAGTTGTTTAAAACAAGATTTAGCAGCAAAGTTTCTGCATTTATGGTTTATGGTTGTAAGTCTAAATTTAGATGGTGTATTTAGAATTGAAATAAAAAAGTCATATCAAGTTCACCATACTTCCCAATCCATTTGAGCTTCAACTCCACAAGTCATAGAAATAGGCAGAGCTAAAAAAAAGTTATAAATTATCTTAAAATTTATAGTCAATAAATATGTGTTGGAATTTGTATTTGAAACAACCAAACATATTATAAAATTCTCCATCATCCTTATAAAAAACCATCTCAATAAATACTCGGGACCCTTTGTTGGGATTAGTTTGAAGTCTAAGTTGTTTTGAAAATGCCAAGCTCAGAGTTTGCACAGTGCTTTCTTCTTCCTCACCAAACCTTAATGAAAATTCAAATAACAAATAATAATAACATAGATATTAAAGCATTTTGTCAGTAAATGGTTGACTATCATTATGCCAACCAATAACACAGGTTGCTCATTGGAGAAATAAATTGAGAGGAGAATGGAGGTTCATTTTTACAGTCCACCTTACTAACTTACCCCTTAAACCAAACACCTCTATGCCTTCATCAATACACCTGGGCACTGGTTGATATGGGGTAAACCTTCTCTACTATTTGATCACCTCAAATGGAAAAGGTAAACCATTCCCTCATGCCTCGAGAAAGGCCTGCAACAACATATCTTAAAACTAATTTGTTCGTCTGCTTCTTCCTGGAAATTCAATTTTCTTGTCCTCGTCAATAAAAATTTAATGACAGGTTCAAGTTTTTGGTGCCTATTATTTGACGGTTTAACCAATTTTACTGAGTGTCAATTTATTTTTAATAATATATATAATGTGAATAATTTTTTTTTTATATTATATATAAATATGAGTAAAATATTTATATAGAAATTTACAAATTAAGCAAATTATAAAATTTTAAAGAAAAACAGAGATTCTTCTTCAAAACATCTAAGGCTCAGAGCCTAACACTAATAATACAATTAAAAAGACAAAATATAAATAAATACAATACACATACATGGAAATAGAGAAGTCTAGCATTTATGTGTTCCTGGATTAACTGGAAATTAAGAGCAGCCTAGGAGCTGACCCAACACAATGGCCAATGATTGTTAGCTAAGTTTTAGTAGTTAAAATAGATATTATTTTTGACAAGTTATCTAAATTCATAAAAGTCAAATTGACGTTTCCAATATTTTTTTACCTGTCAATATTGACGTTTTTATCAAAAACTTACATGTCAAATACATGTAAAAATGAAGAAAACGTTGTGTGAAAAGTCAAATTCCAGGCTTCATTGGAAGTAACAGTTTCATCTTTCTTGGGTTGGGTATGAGTGACACATGATATAGCTGGTTTCAATCAGCCTTCGTATTCGATCAACTCTTGTTTTCTTTCTTCGTAAAGCCAGAGGAAAATGGGGTCTTTCTCTTATTTCTCTATCGTATTAATCGATGGGGCTTTAGCCTAACCTCAATGGGTATTTTATCTTGATAGGGTATTTTTCCTATCTTGTATGGTGGCCTCACTTGGTGTTTAACCAAACACCTCTATGCCTTCATCGATACACCTCATCACTGCCGTCTTATTACCTAAATGAATCTGCTTTGCTAAACAAGAAAGAGCACTCTATGTTTTCATCTATACACCTCATCACAACCGGCTTACTACCTCCACTTTAGGAAATGAATCTGCTTTGGGAAACAAGAAAGAGCACCCTTTGATTGATCAATAGACTCATGAGTAAATCTTTAATCATTGATACAAGACATTTTCTTTTGAATTTTACTCATTTCATTTTGTAAAATTATGGATGAGACATGAATCTATAGGTTTATGATTTTATTCTTATCATATAAAAAATAAATTTAAAAATATTTAATATTTTTTTTAAAGTAATTATTATGATTTAATATTTAATATTTTACAAGTTATTGTTGTTTTTTGTTCAACAAAAAGTTCTGTTATTTTTAATGTAATGTTACTAATTCCATATATTTTTATTTTAGTATTTTTATAAAAACAATTTAATTTAAATAATTATGTTCCTCTCATTTATTATTTACTTTTGCCATTTGTACATTTAATTCAAAACTTATTTACTTTTTTCAGTTTTTAGATTGCATGAAGACAAACTGATTTGCAACATATTCACTTGTTTTAATTTCCAACAATATAATAGAGCAAACTTGAATGAGATCCATTTTGAAGATAACCTTTCCATGCAAATTGGGAGGTTGCCAAGCAAAGCACTTATGCAACGTGCTAGTAAAAAACGTTTCCAATGCCTCAG
>LPNX010807129.1:0-74697 GCA_001517045.1 Pseudotsuga menziesii
TCAAACAGCATTTTGATTATCAAACTGTATATGTATATATATATAGTTAAATTCTTGATTGTAAATGAATCCTAAAGGAGACCCAGTAGGGGCTCTACACCTTATATCTAGATCTAGTTGGGTATCCTAGGGGATTTTGTAGGAGATCTGTAAAAATTAGACTCAATTCTTTGAATTTTAAAATATTAATATAACATTGTCTACATTTCATTTCCATATTTAACTTAGGTGTTGGATTCCTATTGAGATCCTTGAAACACCTCTCAATGTTTGGGGGTTTTGTTATCTTTTCTAGATCTCCATTCCAAATAGTTCATTGGTTTATTCAATATTGGGATGTACACTCATTGCCTTTTCTCTAAATTTACAGATCCTTTGATATTTCTATAATGTTCTCATCAAACTTCTCTATGGATTCTCTATTTTTTAGTATTTTCTTTATCCAATTGGATTTTCACAACAACATAATTGGCTATCAGCTCAGGTTCTACAAGATTGGCACAAGAAAGGTTTAAGACTATGGACAAGGTAGGAGACAGGGTTGCATGCATCCCTCTGCAGACTTAAACTGACTAGGCACACACTGGAGTTCCATCTCACCTGCGTTAAGTAACTTCCATACTATTACTTATTAAATCAGACACTCACCAAATTCCTTCAAAACATGACACCTAACATAACCACTACTTAATTAAACATAAAGGTTGGAATTATGAATTGGCATTGATGTCAAAGGAGTTGGCAAGACATCTTCTCAACCATTAGCTTTTCAACTAAGTCTTCTTTTCCAGTAGAACAAGTGATGAAGACAGCAATCCATAGTAGGTAGATGCCAGTAGTTAGGAGCAACATGAAGAATGTGCTAAGAAGATTCACAGGAAGATACAATCAACTCTATTAATGGTCTAACCTATAGCCATAACATCTTCAATGATAGATGAAAATCTACACTTATGAGGATCCTGAGTCTGAGTAATCTCACTTGTCAAAGTATGAAAGTATTTACCCTCATGATAGGGCTTAATGGCTATAATTATTGATAGTATACAACAAAAGTTGACCAAATAAGCAGATTGAAATTGAATGGATCCTTAATATGAGCCTTGAATACATCACTACCATTCATACTATTGTGGCTAATAAGACTGTATGATCAAGCAGTTAAGCAGGACGAATTTGGAAGCCCTAATCTGACCGTTGAAGATGTCACTCTTAGTTATGCTATGAGGAAACACTAAAAATATTAGAGTAGATTAGATGATAAAGTAAGACAATTTTTTTATAGGACCATTTAAACAATCATTCACTAAAAATGTCTTTTGAATACCCTTACTCTCGGCACTTAAGGGTTTCCACGTCCACAAAGTATGGAAGTCAAGATTCAAAATAATGTTATGGTTATAGTTCAAGATTGAGGAGGTGGAAGGGTTAATGAACCTACTAAAGCTACAAGTCACATGCAGCAAAAAAGGGTGGTAAGTCCTTAAAGCATGAACTTAAAAGACACCTCAAGTATATTTAATAGATCTACAAGAAGACAAAAACACATGGAGTTTTAATTCTCTTTTAAAATCAAAATTATATTAAACGATGTTGGGTCTGCCCCTACAAGTATAAATATAAGTGTTGTGAGCTACATTTTGTGAGTGAGTTTGATGTCATATGCTCTGTAATAGGTGCACTAAATCATTTAAGGAGTAGTAGTCCAAAGGTATCGTTAGAGGAATCCAAGGTTGAGAGTAAGGAGATGCTAGAGTCCAAGTTTTGAGTTGATACGGTCAGAATAAATGAAGTTTGGCACAATGAAAAATTGTTCTCAGGGATGATCAAGTTTAGAAGAAGACAATATGAACTCAAGTGTTAACATTTGTCATAGAATATAACACATTTGTCACATGATAGATCAGCCAAATCCGAGGGGAAGGACAAATCTTTCCCTTAGCAATTTACGGTTTCCTAGCGTGCCTAACTGCTAGCATCCTTTTAGCTTAGCTGATAAAACTTGAATGTAAACCTTATATTTGTAAAATACATACATTAAGTGTTTTTTTCCCATTCGGGTTTTCCAAGTAAAAATTTTTGGTGTCTCTTGAGTTATAATTCATTGCTGCTACATAAGATTGATTAACTATTATTAAGCTGAAAGGAAAGAATTTGTTAATAATTGATTATTGATAGAAATCAATTATCAATTACTGATAGAAATCACTACTTCACAAAAAAAGCAGCTAATTGAGACAAACAACCAAAACATCAATCTTACAAACAACATATAGAACTTCCTAACCAACAATAACTTTGACCAATATTTCAGAAAACAAAAATCAATTTTCTCATCGTCGCCAATTACAATTATATCTTGAAGAAACCATGAGTGAACTAAGAAAACATTCAAACTTTTAAATACAAATGAGACACTATTAGTTTTCCTACTTTCAAAGTCTATGAAATGACATTCTTTTTTCTGAGTAGAACAGAGTCTACAGACATACAAACTAAGCATATGCCTGATTATTCTTTCCCATGCAATCACATAAGCCTCCTAGTATTACGGAATACTAAAAAATGATTTCTAGAAGAATAAAAAAAATAACCTAATATACCCATATGCCATGCTTTATTTAAAAGTTCCTTCTTTAAATTGAAACAAAAAAGGAGTCCAATATTCAGAAACATTAACCTGGATGATGCCAAAATTTTTCATTTGTCACCTCTCGATGAAGGTGTTCAATAGATGTATTCATATATGATGCATTGCTAAGGCCCTTCTTTTTAGATGTTAACACATGCTTCTTACCAGCATGCCTCTGATCTAGTGATTCCCTTGGTGGACCTGAAACTATTGACTTCTGATTCAAAAATTGTTGTCCCTTTCCATGAAATATTCTTTGGTATAGGTGGTAGTAAGCCTTCAACTGGAGATTCCAAGTTACATCTCTCCTTTTTTCACCATGGCATAAAATTTCCCCTTGAGGTCTTTTCAGTGCTTGACATTTGTACAATCGATGATTCTTCAGACATATAATCAGTCCTTTTGTGATCTTGAAGTTCAGGCATGGTGCCTCCTTCACTACTCGATGAATATTCTTGTCTCTGATCTTTATTGTTAAGTAATGTCTACTTATCTACTGATCCATCAGTTGAAGCAAGCGAAGAGCGATGACTCTCCCTTGACAAATGAACATCGTTGATAAAATAAAATAGTGAACACAGATTTCTGAACACTCAAAATAGTATCTGTACTTTCTATTAACCTTGAAAGTAGATTTCTTTAACCCAATTAGGAAAAAAGTGCTACAAAAATTACCCATTTTCCTGAAGAAGAAGAAATTTGTGATCAAATGCCAGAACTCGTACTACTTTGACCACTCGCTTGGGATTCAAATAAGGGATGTAGGGAGATATTATCTACACAAAAATCTCATCATATTAGGTCGTTATGAAGTTTTTTTTACCAAATGAATAATTTCATTTTACCAAATGCATAATTTCCAATTATTCTATCAAAAAATAAATGAAATACATTTGAAACAGAGCACCTATTGCATTTGAACTAGAACTAGTTGATGAAGCATTCATTGAAGCCATCGATGTAGCTACTATATATGAAAGCAATTCATTCTGTTTCAGAAGTACATAGAGCACCTATAGAAAAGACAGGAGCAAGAGCACCAGTAGAGGCAATAGCTTACCTGGAGGCTTGAACTAGTTGATCCCGTAGAGGCAGGGGAAGGAATAATAGCCATTACATGGTGCATGAAACAACAGGGGTATTTTTCAGTGTAGGGTGAGTTCAAGGTGGATGTTACATCATGTGTAGACATTTATTTATGGAAATAACAACCAGATGCATGAATCAAGGGATAGCGTTCCAAGCCAATATTCTAGAAATTTAGTATATTTGGACATTAGCAGTGATATTTAGCAAGGGATCGTCGTATTTAGTTCTTTTAAGCATGTTTCTGTTAGCAAACATCAGCAACCTATGGAGGAAGTAGACCCTAGATACTTATACAAATAATTTTTGCAAACAAGTTCACATAACATCTATACTAATGGCCTATGGTCCATTCTCCTTGGGTAATATTTGTGTTGTAACAAATTTGTTTGGTTGGTTATAAAAATGTTCATATTACACTTTGTGTAGTGAAATATGTAACAAGGCTTTTGAAATATTTTCCCAATTCCCAAGACTGTAGGAAAGAAGGAGGTGACCTAGATAGCTATGATAAATGAACTCTGAAGTAGAACTGTACCCTAAGAGATAAGGAAGGCCTCCCCAATGTATAAGGAAATCCACCATTAATAAGAGTATTTGAAGAATTCCAATAAGGACTAGTCTGAATCCCACTACTACTGCCGAGGGTGTTGCTACTGAGTATTTTTTTCAATCAACTAAATCAAGGAATTCAAGGTAAATTGGTGGCACTGCCCGTCCTGCTTAAACCGATGATGGTGGATTTTTGTCATTTCGGACCAGTGTTTTACATATTTTTCGAGCAGTTTACCTCGCATAGGGATAGGGGGGGTGCATGGAACATCCAAGCCAAGACCCCTTTTAGTTCCAGTTGGGAACTCATCATAGTGAGTTTCGTAGCCTCTACTGGATCCAGAAGCAGTAGTAGCAATTTTTTTAGTTGATCCGTTTGAGGAAACAAATTCACCAGCACGGCTCCATGGGCTTCTATTCATGTTCTAGAGCTAGTAGTAAATATCTACACAAAAAAATCTTCAGCAAATAAAGGCTAAACTATAATTGACCCCAAAAAAATGCACGGAAACAATACACTAACATTAGATATGCGTACATCGAGGGAGCACCCAATAGTGGTGAGAATCAAAGTTGTGATATAGGAGTGAGTAATTACGGTCATTTGATTATACCAGTCTTTTAATACTTGAGTAATTACGCAAAGCATCAATAAATGCCATTGATTTGATGTCCCTTGAACCCAAAGAACATATCAGTTTTGCATCTCTAATAAACTTGATGGGGTATAATAAGTACCTATACTGAAGCAAAACCAACATAGGCCCTAAGAAGTAGAAGTAGTGTAACCTTCATAGGAAGGAAGAAGGAACAGCTCCAACCACAATCTGATAGTGGGCATAACAAGCAATAAAGGTAGCATAAACTAAAAATACTACAACCCAACAAACAAAGTTGTCCTTACCTACTGTTCCCCCCAACTCAATGACACATACATCAGCAGCTACTTCACTTCCATCAACAGAAATAAGAGAAACACATTCAATCCACTCCTGAATGGAATATGTGATATGTGGAACAACCTACATTCCACAATAAATGAATTAAATGCACATAAAAAACTTGCAGAAACTATATTATTGTTGATGCTAGAATAGATATTTTTGTATCTTAGATAAGCACACAAAATGATCCAATACAACTTGTTTTTAAAGGCTCGGGTCAAGGTGGGTTAAAATGAAACTCCACAATTATGCACTAGAAACCTATACTATTGATGGGATAGTAGCAACCTTGGAAGATAGAATTCGAGCTTATTGCAGGAATATTAAAGCAGCATGACATACGTAAGGAAAAGTTATGTTAAAATTGACATTATTAAATAAATCTCAGGAAAACATGTAATTCCATGTACCTGAACAATCTTTCCAAAGTAGTCTCCCTTCCGTTCTTTGTTAATGAATAGTTAAAATATGTGTACAGATTATAATTTAATTACTAATAGATTAACAAATGACACTGTTAGAAAGAAAAACTTATACAAAGCTAAGGAAATTATAGGCACTTCTCAATGACCAATGCATTGAAATAGAATTAAAAAATAATAGATATTGTGACCTTAAATAGAAGAAAATGCATTTAAAAGAATCAATACCTGGTATATTTTCCCGGTGGTGACATTGTTATCTCAAGTTAATCTCACATCTAGAAATATTTCATAGTTTCCAAGATCCAAGTCAACCTATAAAAATAAAGAACAGTTCAAAACTTAAGACATTCCAACACTACACTGCTAGCATATTTTTCATGCCTATCCAAATAATGCTCTAAACATTATAAGAGAAAGGGATGATGCATAGATACATATGTTAGGTTTTAGTTGCTTCAAAAGTATTTTCACCTAGTTATAAGAGCACTTCATGGGGATGCGAAGGGTTTGTGGTCTCCTTGCCACTTCATTTATTTTTTACTTGGATTTGAAAATCTTAGATTGAGTGTATGTTTTCCTTGGGATTAGTGCTAGCAAGGTGCACTTCTTGATGTGGAGTTGGACATGGAATGCATTTGACATATTTTACAAGTGCACTTTTTTTAATAGGATGAGCACTTGTTATTTGTGAAGTAACCACTTTACAGGCTATTGAGATAGTTGAACCTAGGAATATGTAAGCACCTTACACAATTTGAGGATGAACACTCGAGTTTAGGAGCCATTGATTGGAGGGCACCACCTTAGAGGTTAGACAACCCTAATGCAACAAGTGGACACCTTGCTTTGAGAAGCACTCCATTTAAGGAATTTTTTGTTGACCTAGCCTATCGTTGCTTGTAGACTTAGCCCAGGTTTTATTATTGGCCTCCCTCACCCTAGTTTATATAAAGAGAGGAGAGTATTTGTTAATAACAACTAATTTGTACCTTATAGATTGATGGTTATTACAATACTTGCTATTTGAATAATCCCGGAAGATAATGTATTGATCTTGTAACAAGTACTAGTACTTGTGGGATTCTAGCACTATGGTTCTTTGGCTTGTGAAATGCAAGTGTTGAGTATTGTAGCTTGTGGAATGCATTTGCGAATCTCCTTGACAACTTGTGTGATGCAAGTGACAGATCTTTGGGATTTACCATTGGTGGGATGATATCTTGTTTGGAAGCTCCAAAGATTGGTTATCAAGCTTGGTGGGATGTCTTTGTTGGCATTTGTACTAGTGGGGAGTGTCTACAATGATTGCGAATTCCCTAGCTAAGGTTTGGGATGCAATGAAGATTCCTTGCTTGGGATGAGCTGAAAGGACTTGTTGTACCAGATTCAGATGATTTCGGGTATTGTACTTTATCTTCATTACAATGATTGTATGAAGTGTACTATTGTTGTCCTAAAATTGTTATTGAAGATCTGATTTTTCTAGTGTTCCATGGGGACATGTCTCCCAGGGTTGAGGGTTTTCCCTGGAATTTCCCACACCCCGAGGGTTGGGGCACTCAATGGGAAAAATTTCCCAATGCCCCCCTTTCTACGAAATGTGGGGAAACACAATTCTAGGAGGTTCCCGAATTAGGGGACTCCCACATGCCCCCTCCTAAAAATGTGTTGCTACCACACACCCCCACACCCCTCACAATTTTAAATTTTTTTACTTAAAAACAAAAATGGTTCATCTTAAATTTTAGACTTTTACACTAAATGGTCATTGTTACAGCTCATTTTACCACACATGGTGAATCACACCTTTATAGCCTTCCTTTTCCCTCTGCAGAATCTTTAGACCCCATGGACCATTTTTGTACCTTTGATGTTTCCAAGATCATCCCTAAAAACATGCAATAATTGCCATACACAACTTTTAATCCTTTTCTCGCGTATATACGCGGATTTGACCCTTAAACCCATGTACATCGAGATGTGTGCAAAAGGCCAAATTATTTTGGAGTTTTCCTTGATATGGATCTGACTCACTTGTCTCTTGGCCTTCCATATTCCTTGAGATTGCTCGGATTCGACCTTCCATTGCCCCATTGAAGAGCTATATAAGGAACCCTTTGGATACATTGAAGGTGGAGGAGTTGAAGAGCAACAAACCTATAGTCCATTGTTTCTAGAGCTTATACTTGAGTCTACATCCCTTTGTCCCTTGGAGCACTTTTGTGTTCTTCCGAAGCTTTCCTTTTTCTTGTGAGCTTGCTATCGAGAGATGGAGGATTGAAGTGGTGGAGGCCCAAGTGGGGGACTCAGTTTCTCTGATTCGCAGACGTGCCAACAGAGGTTGTCACTATTGTAATCTATGTTTTATATTAATAGAAATATCTTTTCCTATCCAATAATGTGTATTTAAATGAGTATTTGATCCATGGATGCTTTTAAATGCTTATATGTTATTGATTATATATGCTAGAGTAGGTCTAACACAATTATATATAGCATGCTTGTTTTGTTTGTTGAATGTTAAGGAAGAAAATTGCCAATACAAGCTGGAGTGGAAAAGCTCAATGAGGATCTACATCAACCGTCTGGAATAAGGTATGAATTGAGATCCTTTAGTGTTAGATATTTGGTTTCTCTTGCATATAGGAAAGGATTGATTTTTGGAGTCAAGCTGTTTGTTGTGGTACCCCAAGCCATAGGAATTTCTCTTCGTAACAGTCATTATAAATAAAAATAGAAATAAATAAAAAGAAAAAAAACATCTATATGATTTTCTTGGCTACAACGATTAAATTTACATTACACTAAACTCTTCGGGAACACAAGGATGCTAGTATACAAATGGTGATGGGATGAGGAATTGATATGTTAATATGTTGGGGTACATTTTTTTATTTTTTCTATTTTTTTTATAATTTTAGAGGCCGACAACCCTATGTTGGGGTCCCTGCCGCCCGCCGCCTCCACCCCAAAATACACCAAAATTTTGGGGTGTCTCTACACGTCCCTAATGTGTATTTCCCCGCTCCCATGTTCTGGAAACTTGGTGGAACACTGGATTGTTCTCATCTATTGAGCATGTTTCATTGATGTTTTAGTATGTTGATGTATTTAGGAAATGACGCTGAATGCTATATTGTTTTAGCATGGCATGCTTAATGAAACCCTTTGCTGGAATTGAAGTAATTTTTAGATATGTGTATTGAGATAGATCTTTCCCTAAGGGCTGCTGAAATGATCTATGCTTGAAGTTGTTGTGGTCTCTACATTCTTTAGTTTTTCTAGTAGTAGTTTGGCAAACTTGAGGTTTCTTGTAGACTTGTTGAATAAATTATTTTCAGCACTAAGGCTGAAAACTTGGGCTATTGTCTTCTTCTATGTGCATGATATGAATTGATATTTTTACCTTGCAGTTGCAAATTTTTAATAACAGGAAAAAATTTCTGTTAGCTAACAAAATCTCAAAACATACTTTATTTTCTACAATGAATGTTGGCACACCCATTAGGTCTCTTAGTGTTGAAATTGGCCTCTCATACCACTTGTAATGTCCCCAAAATTTGAAAAAGAAAAAAATTTACAGGCCCATTAATTACGATCTAATCTGGACATTAACTTAACTTCTGCGGAATATGTCAGTCATGGTTTTTTGAATTGAAGTGTAGTAAGCTTGTCCTTACCATTCTTTGGGTTTTACTGTGTAGTTATTGATGTATTTATGTATCATACTTACTTTAGTTGAAAGTGGTTTAAATGCTTACTCTGCTGATTGATTATTTGTCATGTATGTGCATATACTTGTTCATTTATAACTTACTTTTGGGTTATAAGTTTTGTTTGTTGTTTATGGAAATTCTTGACTTAACTTTTAAGTGTTAAGGGGTGGAGTGGCGGGACTTGTATCCCTTATGGGGCCACTTGAAGAGGTAACTGGTTATACTTGTAGTTATGGGGTTTACTTAGCTCATATTGAACTAATGTAGACTTATCCTTTCTTTGTGCAGATTCATTAGGTGACGAAAGCTTGCTACAACCGCTAAACTTGGCATGCTACCCATGCTATACTACTCAAATTCCCTTCAAACACAAAGGACCAAAGTCCTATCCTAGAAATTCCTACTACTACTATTTGTGTTATTGTTTACGCAAAGTTGGGGTTTATCAGACCTGTATTTATCTGGTTAACGGTAATACTATGGATTAAGACTTGATAATTTTTATTCCCTATGCTTAGTATTTATACATATGATTTGGAAATTTTTTATGCCTGATTGTTAAAGGCTTAATTCCTAAGACTTAACAATTTTGTATATAAAGTTTATATTCAACATATATATCATGTTCCATTTATGGAATATTCTATATGCCATGAAACATTGTCTTATCAATGTCAATGTGGGTTTTGATAATTGTTCCAATCCAAAATCACAAATGTGGGTTTTAACTATGGGAGAGTGGGTAAAAATCGTGCTACTAGTGGTGACGAGGGTGGCACATTTATGTCACCTTGGGAAACATGGGAAATGAGTCTCAAACCTTGGCTTGGTGGATTTTGTGGCTCATTTGGCTCATCTGCTGATGTTGTGGTCTGCAGGAAATGGAATTCTTGTGGTTGTGTTGCATGGAGCAACAAACCCGTCTTGCATGAGAGAGGTATGCTCTCAATTTGGTTTTGTAACGTGGTTTCATTTTGTTGCTTAGTCTAAGGATGAGTATACTTATAACAGGCCTCTTTTCCATTTTATAGGTGACATAGCTTCCATTCATGGGTTGTGGTGTCTATCAAGTCATCCATGCTACCCTTCACGGGTAAGCCCTGTAAAATAAAATATTGACCTGTTACCTCTACATATAGATGTTTTAGTAGAGCTTTTAAGCTCTGTGTTGTAAATATTAATGTGGTGAATGTCTTGGCTATGGGTTTTCGGCTATATGGGAATTCTTTTGTTTAAAGAGAATCCAGGGATGCGTATGTGAATATTATTGGAAAATATGGGCCTTCATCCATGTCTGTAATAGTTTTGATGTTTATAACTTTAAACGTTTTCTTTGGTGTATTAATGGAAGTATTGCACTTTTGGTTTTAAATGATGAATTTACTTATGACTTTTCCATTGCTCGCAATGGAACCTTTGTTGATTTGCGACTATGTATAATTTGTTACGGGTGAATGTTATTTCAATGGTAATTTATGATTTAAGTTTACAGACCTGTGGTTATTTATGTTGATGGTTGTAAGCTTAGAATTATGGTTGCAAAAATGTGAATTCCCTGGTTAGGATAGCATAGACAATGTTTCTTTTTACATGGATTATTTTAATGAGTTTTCTTTACTTCCCGGTTGTGAGCCTCGATAATGAAATGTAGCATGTATATTTCGTTTATATTACTGTGCGACGTTGATGGAGCAATGATTTTTATTATGGATTAATGTTGGGTTTTGGGTTTGAGCTTAATACCTATGATTCTAACCCTTAAGTGAAATGCGTAGCCTGTGTAAAGTGTCGATGTTTATTCCTTACATATTTAGTTTCGTTATCGTAATTGCTTTTGACCTATGTGGATATTTGTAAATTTTTGCAGTATTGTTACAATTACTAATAGAATCCTACAGGATTCGATGCATGTCATGGCTTGATATAGCCTATGATTTTAACGATAAGAACCCACAGGATTTCATCTTGGGATGTGTGGGTTTGTGGTTTAATGTTGTATGCGTGGATTTTTTTTGGTAGAAGTGCCGACATGATTCGATCCTAAAACCTTTAAATGGATTCATTATTTCAATAATGAATTTTCTATTAATTTTATGGTTGATTCTTATTTTGATAGTCGATAACACGATTAATTTTTAATATTAATTGTTACTACAGACCTTGATAGGTTTCGAAGGCTCGCATAGAATGTGGGTAAAGTTTGTAAAGTGAAATTTATTGGTTTGGAGTTTTGTTTATGATATTTGGTAGGTTTTTAATAATATGTTAACTCTTTTTATCTTGTGTTTCGTCATTTTATTCAAATTTTCCAATAGAGAAAAGATATAAAGTTATTTTTTAAATAGTTCTTAGGTTTATAAATTCTATCAGTTAGGGTTAATAAGATTTAGGTACAAAATATCTGATACTATTTTTATGTTTTGAAATCGGAAATATAGCTCACTTAAAAATCTAGACTCTGTTAAGAGAAATACCTCTGTTAGAGAAGACTAAAATCAACCTATAATTGATGAAATAAAATGCAAACAAAAATAGATACCAAACCCTCCTACAGATAAAACTAAAGGTGATAGTCTATTATTATAAATATGAATAAGATATATTTTCCTAACTAGAATGTCATGTTTGAGTAGATAAAATAACCTAACCTATGTTTAAAAGAAGTACATTTGTTAGGGAATAATGAATTTAACCTGTAAGTGAAGAAAGAAGTAATGCAAAAAATAACCTACCTATAGCAGACAGATACTAATTATCCATTCAGATTTTAATCTCCTCATTTAATAAGAAAACCTATCTAAATTGCAAAGAAGAAATCAAGAATGTCATACCTGCAAGTTGAATCTATTTTAATGTATGAACCTGCACACTCAAATACCCAATATTAACAAGTACATAGATATATATGACCTCTGTTCAGATAACCAGATAACTTGGGAACTACCACATTCCACCCAACCATGACCCAAAAATCGTTCCTAGTTTCAATTCGGATCCCCACGAGTCGGTTCCAACATGCAAGTAGCTTAGATATCCTAAGGTAAGGTTTCCCTATCTGGGATATCAGATTCTATATCAGTTTCCTTTTTCCTCTTAGGAAAATTTTCTCCAAGAACTCTCTTGAATATCATCAGGTAGAATTATGGAATAATGAAAAGATCATCCCCAAGCCTCTCTTTGTCTTGGGTTTTTATAGACAGACTTCTCAGGAAAAGGGGGTAGTTATATCAAGAATCATTTGATTTCTTGAAATAACCCTTTTTATTTAATTTAAATAATTTTAATGTTTATTTAAATTTAAGTTAGGAACTTTTGACTAGTTCCTACTTTGACTATAGTAGGTATTTAGTATTTAGTTATTCACTTGTATATCTTATGTATTGTAGCCCGACATTTCTTTCGGGATGTGTCTGTAATGTACTTGAGTCATGTCATGCCCCGATGTTCCTATCAAGAGGTTCTATAATGTAAACAAGTCATGTCAAGTCATTGTGGGTAACCCTCCTATTGGTCAAGGGTTAAAGTCTCACAGTTTTAGGGCACTAGGTTTATTAGACCCACCTAGTGAAGTTGGCCCTAGTAGGGTTTTTTCAAGTAGAGAATTAGTATAAATAGAGAGCTATCCTCTCTATTTATCATACACTCACTCACACTCAGTTGTAGTGCATAGCTGAGGAAGAAGAAGACACTGGGGCTAGGAAGAAAGCAGTTACTATTGTCAGGAGATCATCTTACTATTTTGGGGCTTTACTTTTGGTGTTGATTCTATCTCTGAGGAAGTTGTGGGTTTTTCTCCATTTATGGTTTCCCCGAGGAAAAACACTATGTTCATTGTCTCTTGTGTTTGATTGTTGTGCTTGTTATTCTCTCAGTTAAAGATCCTAATGTAATGCTAGCTTAATGTTAAAAATCTAACATGGTATCAGAGCTAACCTGAGAAGAAGACAATGTAAAGCTGTGGAAACTAGGGATTCCTACTTTCTGGATCTCTCTCCACATATTTTCAGAAAAAGAAGGTTAGATTATCTCTCCTCCCTAGGGTGCATCTTTTTGTCGAAGCAGAATCCAATTCTGAGGTTTTTCAGTTTTGGACTCGACACTGCTGCCAAAAATTAGGGATTTCCACAAAAGTGGAATTTTTCAGTGAGCCCAGGCCTGGATTGATCTCCTCCTTAAAATCAAAGTTTAGAGATCAAAATCAAAGCATTTGGTTGGACAGAACTCCGAAAAAGACAAACCCTAATCTGCTCCTGAACCAACACTATAGAATTTCAGCTCCAAATCCAGATCTAACATCTTGACCTGGTAAGATCTAAATCTTTTGTATTTCCATTTGAAGTTCTTAGTTAAGATGTCTGATCATACCAAGCTTGATGAAAAGCTAGAGGGAGATGATAACTTCCAAGGATGGAAGTATAGGATCTCCCTGGTCCTGGAAGAAAATGAGTTGGACTCCTATATCAGTGAGGAGCTTCCAGTTCTAGAGGGAGATGAGGCTACGGCCTTACACAAGAAGAATTTGGTTATGGAAAAGAGGATTATTGTTGATTCAATCAAGGATCACCTCATACCATAGGTGTCCTCCCTAAAGACACCTAAAGCTATGTTTGATTCCCTAACCAAATTGTTTGAAGGGAAGAACATAAGCTGGAAGATGACTCTGAGAAACCAACTGAAGAATGTGAAGATGCAGAATACAGAGACCATCCAATCTTACTTTACAAGTGTCTCTCAGATCAAGGAACAACTAGAAGCAGTAGATGAAGAAGTGGAAAATGTAGAGATTGCAATGACCACCTTGAATGGTCTCCCTAGATCATGGGATTCTTTCATTCAAGGAACCTCTGCCAGAAAGAAGTTAGTCAATTTCAACAGACTATGGGAAGAATGCTCTGAAGAAGAAGCTCGGATAGCAGATCGAGAAGAAAAGATGGGAAGTGAAGATCAAGGGAAACAAGAGAGGACATCATGCTCATGCTACAGAGGATGATGAACCTTCCACAAAGAGAACCAGATATCAAAGTGAAGATTCTTCAAGTGATGAAGAATATGTTTTGATTTTCTCTCTCATGGGAAACATTACACGTGGAAGCAATGATTCGCTTATAAACAATAGGGCTTCCAAACATATGACAGGATTCAAGGAATCCTTTTTCAAACTATCAAAACATGAATCACCACACAAGGTGGAACTTGGAGATGACTACCAGTATCCAATAAAAGGTAGTGGGGAATCCTCCTAGAAGCTAGACTTTGGAAAGTCTATGACAATGAAGGAAGTATTGTTTGTACCAGTACTACAGAAAAACCTCCTCTCCATATCTGCATTAGATGCAAAATGAATGAGGGTTGCATTTATAGATGTCCAAGTTATAATGTGGCCAAAGGGAAAGACTATTAATGATGCATTTGTGATTGGGGAACAAGAAGAAGGTCTATACAAATTGAAGGGCCATCCAGAACAAGACTTGGTCCATGAAACAGTAGAGCCAAATGAACTTTGGTATAGGAGGCTTTCACATGTGCATTACAAAGCACTACCACTTATAAGAAATGTTGTTGAAGGTTTTCAAGAAATTCAATTAAAACATGATGGATTCTGCAAAGGATGTGCGAAAGGAAAGAACACAAAGAAGACAGTTCCAAGTAGCGAGAGCAAGGAAAAAGGATTCTTGGAAATGATCCTCTCCGATGTATGCAGACCAATGTCATCAAGTTCATTAAGTGGGTATGTATACCATGTTTCTTTTATTGATGAATTTTCTAGGAAGACATGGATTTACTTCATGAAGAACAAAGATGAAGTATTCAGCAAGTTCAAGGAATTCAAATCCTTGATCGAGATTCACACTGAAAAGAATATCAAGACCTTTCGATCAGATAACGATGGAGAATTCACATCAAATGAATTCAAAGAGTTCTCCAAAGACTCAGGGATTAAGAGGGAGTTATCCACTCCATATAATCCACAACAAAATGGGATTGCAAAAAGGAAGAATAGAAATATCATGGAGGCTACAAGAGCAATGCTTCATGATCAAGATCTTCCCATGCATCTATGGGCAGAAGCTACCATAACAGCGGTGTATGTATAGAACCATACTCCACACAGAGTAATTGAGAACAGGACATATGAAGAAGTCTTTTCCAACAAGAAAGCATAAGTCAGCCATATCAGAATATTCAATTGTCCAGTGTACATACACATTCCAAAAGAGAAGAGGACAAAATTATATCCTTCAGGACAGAAAGGTATATTTGTGGGATACTCTGAAATCTTGAAGGATTACAGAATATACTTCCTAGGATTCAATAAGATCAACATCAGCAAAGATGTAACATTTGATGAAGACTCATCTTACAACAGATCCAAAAAGAGACCTGCTAAAAAAACTAAAGAATTAGAAGCACCTATAATTCATGACACAACCATGAACGAAGAAACTCAAGAAGAAGATCGAGAATTTGAAGAACCTCAAGAACCTATAGATCCACCTCGAGGGAAGAATCCTCACAATAGAAAACCTACTTAGGTACAAGAAGCTATCCAAGGTGCAGAAAGATATGGGGCTTTAGAAGAGAATCACATAGAAAGAAAAAGGGCTAGCTCCTGCTTTGGTTATGTAGCATTATTATGTAATTTCATTGATAAAGAACCTTCCAATTATGAAGAAGCAACAGAACGACAAGAATGGAAGGATTCTATGATCAAAGAGTATCAATTGATCATGAAGAATGATGTTTGGGGTGTTTTCCCAAGACCAGAAGGGAAGTCGGTTGTAACTTCCAAATGGATCTACAAGATCAAGCATGTTGTAGATGGTAGCATAGAAAAATATAAAGCAAGCCTTTTGTTACGCTTATCTTCTCCCAGAAAGAAGGAATAGATTATGAAGAAAATTTTGCAGTTGTAGCTAGATACACTTCCATTAGATCAGTACTTTCTCTAGCTACAGTGATGAAATGGAAGATACACCAAATGGATGCCAAGATTGATTTCTTGAATGGTGTAGTAGAAGAAGAAGTGTATGTGGAACAACCACTCAGTTTTGAGACACATGACAAGGAGACTCATGTGTGTAGATTGAAGAAATACCTGTATGGTTTGAAATAGGCACCCAGGACATGGTACGGAAGAATTAATAGCTTTCTATCCAGTTTGGGCTTTACCAAGAGTAAAGCAGATTCCAACCTTTACTACAAGGTTGAAGATGGAAACCCACTGATACTCCTACTGCATGTAGATGATCTGTTTATAACAGGTATGGATGGGTTGATTGTTGATATGAAGAGGAAGCTTGGTGGAGATTTCGAAATGAAGGACTTGGGTATGATGCATTATTTTCTAGGCATGGAGGTGTGGCAGAATGTAGATGGAATCTCCCTTGCATAAGGGAAGTATGCAATAGAGATATTGAAGAGGCTTGGGATGATGGAATGCAAGGCCATGACCACACTTATGGTATCGAACCTGAAGCTATTGAGTGATGCTTCATCATAAACAGTTGAGCACAAGGGAGTGTTGATGAACACAAGACCAGATATTTGCTTTGTTGTGAACACCTTGAGCCAGTTCTTGACAGATCCGAGACATGTTCACGTGATTGCTGCAAAGCATATTCTGAGGTACTTGAGGGGTGCAGTTGATTATGGGCTCAAGTATGAGGTGAATCAGAAGATTAACTTGGAGGGTTATGTTGACTCAAATTGGGCATGGAGTGCAATCAATTGGAAGAGCACTTTAGGGTGTTGCTTCAGTATGGGATCAGGTGTGATCTCTTGGTTTAGCAAGAAGAAATCTTGTGTGGCACTGAGTATAACTGAAGTAGAGTATGTCGTAGCTTGTTCACCTAGTTGTGAGGTAGTATGGCTAAGGAAGCTACTGTTTGATTTATTTGATCTCCAGTTGGATGCTACTTGTATATATTGCGACAACCAGAGTTGTGTGAAGTTGTTGGAGAACCTGATGTTCCATGACAAGTCGAAGCATATGGATATCAAGTATCACTATATCAAGGATATGGTGTAGAGGGGAGTAGTGAAGCTCCCGTATGTTGCAACAGATGAACAGGTAGTTGATGTGTTGATGAATCCATTAGCCAAAGTGAAGTTTGAGTACTTCAGGGAGAAGCTTGGTGTTCTCCAGATCGAGGTTCCTTCCAAGGAGAAGTGATGAGTTTGTGAGCCATTCTGACATAGTGAGAGGATTGGTTCCTTCCATGGTCAGATGTAAGGCCTGATCCATTCTATCATGGTAAGAGGATTGGTTCCTTCCATGTCATATGTGAGTGCTGAGCCATTTTGATATGACTGTAGGATTGGTTCCTACATGATCAGATATAAGGGCTATTGCCATTCTTGGAATGGAGGTGCCTGGTAAGTTACCAGGAATAATCAGTCTAGGATTGAGGGCCATTCTGATATGACTATGAGATGTGTTCTCACATGATCAGATATGAGTGCATGGCCATTCTGATGTTATTGAGCGATGTGTTCCCACTTGATCAGATATAAGGGCTGTTGCCATTCTTTGAATGGACACACCTGGTCAGTTACCAGGAATCCTCAGTTTGGGATTGAGAGCCATTTTGATGTGACTGTGGGATTGGTTCCCACATGATCAGATGTAAGTGTAGATCCTTTCCACAGATGATAGTAGGTGTGTCGTATCATGCTGGTGGATGTGAGTGTTGGTGTTTCCACAGATGATAGTAGGTGTGTCCTATCATGTTGGTGGATGTGAGTGCTACTCCTTTTCATAGATGGTAGTAGGTGCGTCCTACCATGCTGGTGATTTTAAGTGCTATGCCTTTCCACATATGGTAGTAGGTGTGTCCTACCATGCTGGTGGATGTGAGTGCTGTTTCTTTCCACAGATGATAGTACTTGTGTCCTATCATGTTGGTGGTTGTAAGTGCTGAGCCTTTTCATAGATGATAGTAGGTGTGTCCCATCATGCTGGTGAATGTGAGTGCTGTGCCTTTTCACATATGATAGTAGTTGTGTCATATCATTCTCATGAATGTAAGTGCTGGGCCTTTATGACATGACTGGATTGGTTCCTATCATGGTCAGAAGTGAGTGCTGGGCATGCCTTTTTGACATGGTGTTGGATGTGTTCCTCTCATGGTTAGATGTAAGTGCTGGGAAGGCCATTCTGACTTAGGATCAGATATAAGCGTTGAAGAATACCTACATGGAGGCTAGGCCTACAACCAGCATGAAAAAGGGTTGGCTCTGTAGAACTTCCTGTGATGAGAAGAATCATGAGATAGCACCCGTGATGATCCAATGATGATGATCTAGATCGAGTGATGATCCAGATCCAGTGATGATCCAAATAGAGCGATGATCCAGATCCAATGAAGATGACTTGAAGATGAAGATGACTTGAAAGACAAAGATGAATTGAAGATGATGAGGACTTGGTGATGATCTAGATGATACAACGAAGAAGACTTGTGCTGATAAATTGTGTTGAGAGAATACATTCCTAGTTAATGGGGAGGGTTGATGTAATTGTAACTTTGGAATATATTCACTTGTATATCTTATGTATTGTACCCCAATGTTTATTTCAGGATGTGTCTGTGATGTACTTGAGTCATGTCATGCCCCAATGTTCCTATCGGGAGGTCCTATAATGTTAACAAGTCATGTCAAGTCATTTTGGGTAACCCTCCTATTGGTCAAGGGTTAAAGTCCAATCACCTAGTGAAGTCAGCCCTAGTAGGGTTTTTGTCAAGTCAAGAATTAGTATAAATAGAGAGGTAGGCTCTCTATTTATCATACACTCACTCACACTTAGTTGTAGCACATAAATAAGGAATAAGAAGAGGTTACTATTATTGGAAGATCATCTTACTATTTTGGGGTTTTACTTTTGGTGCTGATTCTATCTCTTAGGAAGTTGCCGGGTTTTTTCCATTTATGGTTTTCTCGAGGAAAAACATTGTGTTCATTGTCTCTTGTGTTTGATTGCTATGCTTGTTATTCTCTCAGTTAAAGATACTAATGTAATTCTAGCTTGATGTAAAAAATATAACACTTTCTTTAATAAGGCTTTTAGGTAGGGGTCAAGTCAACTCGGTTAGGAAACTCTAAACCTCCTTGCATGTTGGATTCCCTCATCTAACATGGTAATTATTCAGTATTTTGATGAGATATAGAAATTCAAAATTTCATTTAATCGCTTAAAAAAAGTAAGATGAGATCAATGTTTTATTAGATTCGTTTTCATGTGGTCCAAATACCTACTGAAGACACTATTTATAAGGCACATAAATGTAGCTAGTGCATTTGTGAGACCAAATGGTACCACTACAAAATCATAATGTCCATAACTCATTCTAAAGGTTTTGTTATGAATGTCTTCATCCTTGATTCTCACATGATGGTAACCAAACCTCAAGTCAATCTTGGAAAATACATTTTCTCCTCTCATTTGATAAAGAGGTCATCAATCATAGGCAATGGGTATTTATTCTTCATAGTGAATTTGTTCAGTTGTCTATAATAAACACACAACCTAAGTGTACCATCTTTCTTATTTATAAAAAGAACTAGTGCTCCCCAAGGAGACACACTCAGCCTGATATACTTCTTCTCCAACAACTCTTGCAGTTGCATCTTCATCTCTAGCATTTTTGGTGTACTCATCCTATAGGGTGTCTTGGACACTGGTGCCACTCCTCACACAAGTTCAATTATGAAATCAATGTCTCTTTGGATGAAGCCATGGAATTTCATAGCGAAAAACATCCCTAAATTCCTGCAACACCTAATAGTCTTCCAACCTAGGAGGATCATTCTCTGCTACCTCCAAAACATGGGTTGCATACAACTGGAAACCTTTCCTACAGAACCTTTTCAGCTGCATTGCAGAATATGCCTAACAGAATTAACCTTTGGAATGACTCTTACAACTCGTGTGTTCCCTTCTTCATCCATGCATTCAAAAGTGTTATTATAAAAATCAATCTTTACCCAGTGAGCTTATAACCAATCCATTCCAATGAGAACATCATAGGAACCAAGTGGGAGAACATTCATATCTACACAAGTGACCAATCAATTCATAACCAATGGAAATTTCTCTACCACTTCATTAACCCTTCTCATAGTTCCAGTGGCTAGCTGAACAAACCAAGATTTTTTATGCCTTGCTTTCTTAAAAGCACAAATATCCACTACTATAGGAGTAATGTAAATGTGAGTAGAATTAGGGTCAATCAAAATAGAAACAGATTGCTCAAAAATATTACCTGCGATTTCAACTATAGTCGACTGGTGATTTGCCTGGCGGTCCTCCAGTGCTGCATAAATCCTAGGGGCGACCCTTGCTACTTGACCCACTACTTTTTCTTATTGAATGTTGTAAGTTGGCCTTTCATTCTCATTCTCAAGTGGAAAATTCATGTTCATGTGGGGTCCTCCACATGTCCAACATTGGAGTGGTTATTTGTTTTGTTGTGGATCTCTTGGCTTTTCTCCTGCCACTCCAGCTGGCTTACTCGCAACTTGGTGTGGTTGCTTCTGCTGATTCCTAAAGTTAGAAGGTTTGAAACATTTATTCCTTTAGTCAGACTTCTCATTATTTTTTTTCCTTCCATGTCTTATGATAATCAGGTTTTCCTTTGCTTTTCTTATAGCAACACTTAGCTTTCCTTATTGCTTCTTCCAGAGTTCTAGGTTCATAAAACTCAATTTTGTCTTTGTAAGACTGAGGAAATCCACTTAGGAAACGTTGGATATTCGCTTTTTCATCTTTGATGTACTTGACATTCCTAAACAGCTCCAAGAAATTGTTTGCATACTCTTCCATGGTCTGTTGTCCCAACCTCATCTCATGGAATTCTTTAATCTTATCATCATAGTACCTGTCAGAGAGGTACTTTTGCTTGAAATAGTTCTGGAACTATTTCCACACAATCTTCCTTTCATTAATATTTTTCACTTGTTTGAAGTGCTCCCACCATATGGATTCTCTTCTAGTTAAATTGAAGATGGCTGCCCTAGACTTCTTATATCGAAAGTCATCTTAGACTTGGAAATATTTTCTCATCCCAAGAAGCCAAGCTTCAGCTTCTTGACCATTCTTCACCTTACCATTGAAAGTAGGCGGTATTTCCTTCTTAAATTCATCACGTGAACGGTTCTAGTAGCACCTCTTTGTATTATTATCATGAGAAGAAGAACTTGAACCACAAGTGGATCCTTCAGAGTCAGATGACCCACTAGGAGATCTAATTCTTCTTCTAGCAGTGATTTTACTTCCTTCTGGTCTTACTGTTTTGGTCCCCAGAGTTCATCCACCTTTGGATGTCTACCAAACTTTGCAGCATGGATGCATTTAGTTGATTCTACTCCTCCTTACCCTCAACCAATCTTTCATTATCTTCCTTATAACTTTTCATCTCCATCCTTAGGCTTCTCATGGTGGCTGCAAAATCCGGGGGAGTATCTTGAAATCTTCTCTCATTTGACTATGTTTCAACATTTCCCACATAGACATTTCCCCCCATAGCATCTTCCTCGTACTCATTGGGCTTTTGTGCATCATCATACATGTCATAGGTTCTCATGGCTGAACCAAAAACCAACTTTATAGAAATGCACTATGTGGAATGTTGCCTTTGAAGGTGACTATGATTTTGCAAAATGTGTTAATAACATAGTTGTTAAATTATAAACGTATAGTATTCTCAGAAACTCATAACTACTTACCTTCATTTGGAAAAATCTCATATTGACAACTTTGTCAAATCATATAATTTTTCTTTTCACAAGGAATGACTATCTCAGAGGGACTTACAGTTTGGTGCATAAACATGCTGCCATTTTTAATCTTTTTGGCACTTGTAAATCCCACTAAAAACCTCCTAAAATTCTCTATTTTGGAGCAACTCAGCTTTTCCACCCAACCGATGAACTCACCAAGGTTTTCTGACATGTCGGCAAAACTCACCTTTTTCCTTCTGATGCAACAACAAAAATCATCATTTCCTTCCTATTAGAAAAACCCGTTGTTTCCTTCCGACGTGTCAGCATAACTCACCGAGTTCATCTGATGTATTGGTAAACTTGCCTTTTCCTTCTGATCGTCAAGCTCATCAATCTTTTCCAATGTATCAGAAAATCTTACCGAGTTCACCTGGCATGTATCGAAAACACTCGTCTTTTCTTGCCGATATGTTATTTTTGACACTTATAAAAATTTTGGAAATCTTTTTTTTCTTTCCTTGGCATCGGCGAAACTCAACTTTTTCACTTGATGCACATTGACAAACATTTCCTTTCTTGCCTGATACACATCGGTAAAACTCACTAAGTTCATCTGATATGCATCAGAAAGGCTCCCAGAGTTTTTTCGACATGTCCATACTTAGAAAAATTTCAAATTTTTTCTTCTCTTTTCTTGTCATTGGCTCAACTCACCAAGTTCTCCTGATATGTATCGGAAAAAATTACGAAACTCAACTAGTGTATTGGAAGAACTCACCAGGTTTACCTGATTTTTCAACACTTAGAATTTTTTCAAAAAATTTCATTTTCTTCTTGTTCTCATCGGCTCAACATGCCATTCGTTAACCTTATCAAGTTCAGCCGACACTGTATTGGCAGAATTTGTCCAACTGAGCCGATATGTGACAATTTACAACACTTAAGAAAAATTATATTTTCTTTTTTGTGTTTGCTTCTTTCTCTTGCTGACCAGGGTGTAATCCAACCTTTGTCAACTTCAATTCTTGACCCATTAAGGCCCAATGCTACAACATGGGCTCTGATACCACACTATCACTTCCCCACCCCTCTACCAGGGAGAGAACAGGAATATGTTGCTATTAATCTGAGAAAACTAAACCCCATGAACATAATATAAAATGCATTGAACTTATAACATGCACAAATGCATAAATATTCAACATACAGTGGAAGAAAAACCATTCCATTCAATCACATGTTCATCTTAATTCATTAGCAAATGCAAATACAGAGATTTAAACACAATAATAGTTATCTTGGAAGTGAAGCTTGTCCTGCAACCATTTATGTCGCTGCAACGTTCCACCCAACCATATGAGGCGGGTTCAACTGGGAATACTTAGGCTACCACTGGTAATGCCATTGGCCCACAATGCTGCAGCTGGGTATGTTGGGAATGCTGCCCGTTCAACTGATGATAATGTTGGTTCAATTGCTTATAATGTTGTTTCAACTACTGGGAATTACGCCAGAACTGATGCTGGTCCCTCCTTGTGCTGGTGCTCGGATTAATGATACTACGTTTCATTTGTGTAGGTTATATCATCCCTGAGCAGAGCTCAGTTAATACCTTTAAGCACCTAAAAAAAAGGTTCACCATTGTGCTCATCAATCTCTCAGCAACACTGCCATCCACGAGATGGGCATGATTCCCACAATGAATAAGGAACATTAGTAGGCTAACACATAGCCAATGATACAACAAAACTCAGCCAAGCCAACACAGTTGGGTTGACCAGGCTACAAAAGAGCTACAAAGGCTAACTATTAAGCTAGTGAGCTCAACCACAGAGTTATGGACACCTAAACCAGATCTAGCCTGGTCTCTAGAGCATCTACAAACCCAACATAAGGAAGCATCCCCTTCTCTGCTACACAGTCCCTCAGGCCATGCCTTCCCTTCGAGTGCTATTCAGGGTGTGCAAAGAAGAAAACCAACCCCCTAGATATGTCTTTGAGGTTCCTTCTCACACTAGATTAATTAAGCTAGTTCAAACCCTCTTACCACTCCCAAATCAATTCAGACCAAAGCCAAAAGATGCCTACACAGCAATTACAAAGTTCTGGGATTGAAGGAAAACATCATGGTATCCAAAATCAGAAGTGTCAACAGAGGAAAAAGAGCCCATGGGCCAAAATTGATTTCCCCAAATGATCAATAGTTTCACTTGGGTGAAAACGGCTCAACCACCACCCAAAAATCATGATTTCTTCCTCAATATGTTGGGCACTGCCAAAATAAAGTTCCAGTCATGGGAGAATGGAAGCAAAATGAAAAATCGTGTAGAAGAAAACAGAGGATGGGGAATTGAGGAAAATCCACTGCGTGGGTGAAAAATCAACAGCATGAGAGTAATCAGCTCCTTTGTGAGGAAAAAAACAACAGCGAGAGAGTAATTAGCTCCTCTCTACGTAAGGGACAAAATGGTCAGACCCTCCATCCTTGGGCATGTGTGTGGGCAATGGCCTACGACCCTACCCAGGAATGATGACTCCACCCACCTCTATAGTTTCCCATGCCTCACATCCCTTAAGGCAATAACTACCCAACTAACTCCTAGAGAATTTAATGGCTAGGTGAGTAAGACAAAAAGGTGTTAACATCTAGATGGGTTCTCCTCTTGACACATGGCTTTTCCCCAATGGCTCAAGGTTAAACATTCCTCCATATCCTTAGTAAATCATGCCCCCATATCATTATTTGTTGCATTGACATAGTTGGTTGTGGGTTTTTAATTAAATTGAATATTTACATGATTTCCAAAAATATAATGTGTTGGCTAGCACAAAATACCATCGGCATCGGTTTTAATCGCCGAAACATAAAACAATAAATCAATGGTGGGCCTTTTTCCTTTAGCTCCATAGCATGATTAATTACAATATTTACATGATATACATTTAAAGAAAACGAGGTCAAAGCTGGGGTGTTACAATCACCCATTCAACATCTTTTGCACCCTGACAGAAAAATGCTTGCAATTGAAAAAATATGTAAAGTATTGAAAAAATGGCTTAAGTAGCCTTGGGAAAATGGCGACCATTTATCACCTAGCAGGGATAGTATTCTTATGGAAATTTTTTTTTGTAGGTGGATGATTTATGCACTTGGCCATTAGCTCAATATTGGAAAAATGTCTATGCTTAAGAAAATATTGGATTAAGAAAATATCCTTTCACCCTATTTTGCACCTAAAATTGGCATAAATGACCTTAGGAAAATGCCTTCCATTTCTTACATGAGAGGGATAAAAATATTATTAGAGAATCAATTTGTAGGTGGATTATTTATTCACTTGTAAATCGACTCGTTTTTTAAAACAAGTCTCTTATCAAAGATATTTTTTTTTCCAAAATAGCTATTTAGCCTGTTTTGCACCCTAACATCAAAAAGCTTGCCATTGGAAAAAATGGTTGTATTGAAAAAAGGGCTTAAGTAGCCTTGGTAAAATTCCCACTAGTTCTCAAATGTGAGGGGTTAAATTTCTATGAAAGCATCATCTTGTAGGTAGATGATTGGTGTACTTACCCATTGGCTTAGTTTTTAAAAAACATTTATGGTCCAGAAAATATTGGCCAGCCAAAATAGCCACTCGGCCTATTTTGCACCTAAATCTTGCCTAAATGGTCTTAGGAAAATTCCCGCAATTTCTCATGTGTGAGGGATAAAATTTTTATTAGAGCATAAATTTGTAGGTGGATGATTTATTCACTTGTTCATTGACTAATATTTGAAAAAAACAACTCTATTCAAGGAGATATTTTCCTTCCAAATCACTCATTCAACTTGTTTTGCACCCTAATAGAAAAATGCTCGCCATTTGCAAAATTGGTCAAGTATTGAAAAATTCGCTTAAGTAGCCTTAGGAAAATCCCACCATTTCTCACCTACATGGGATAATTTTTTTATGAAAACATCAGCTTATAGGTGGATGACTTACACACTTTACGATTGCCTCATTTTTGAAAAATATACTATGGTCAAGATAATATTGGCCTACCAAAATAGCCAATCAGCTTGTTTTTCACCTAAATTTGGCCTAAATGGTCTTAGGAAAATGCTAGCAACTTCTCAGCTGTGAGGGCTAAAAAAAATCTAAGATCATAAATTTGTAGGTGAATGATTTATTCACTTGTCCTTTGACTGATATTTGAAAAAAAGCCTCTTATCAAGTAGAAATTTTCCTTCCAAATTACCCATTCAACTTGTTTTGCACCCTGACAAACAAATGGTCCACCATTTTCTGAAAGCACAAGAATGCAGGTGGATGATTTATAACATCATTTTCAGAAATTTAGAGACTCAACCAGTCATTTTATATAATCATTGCTAAATTCAAAATTGAGATATAAAATAAATTTTCTAGGAAATTATTTGGTATCATCCCTCAATTTTTATTGCAAGGAAATAAATACAATGAACATAGTTTTCAACTGTATATTCAACCAAGGAAACTAACCAGTTCTGGAAAATGGGTTTATGGTTCATTCTGTAAAATGTTCCATCTACACTGAAATCCAATACTACCAGATTAGATGTTGATATGGTTTCCCAATTTTTCATGTCCATCACAAAAATGCACACCGAGCCAATCCAAGTACGCCCCATGTATGAAATCTGGTTTGAGGCATAATTATACATATTTGAGCATACTTAACCATGAATCACCTATGTCAAATTGGCTACATGCAAATATATGAGCCTACTTATCCATGATTTGGTAGGGATGCCGATTTTTCATGATTAGCAAAAAAAATGCACACTTCCTCAACAAATCGGCCAATGATTTTTCTTACTATCATCATTATTATCTTAGAAATATCTTGTGAATGGGATACACATAGAAGCAAAAAATTCAAAAATTCTATACACATAAGTAAGTACATGCTCTTATCGTTCATATTTCTTGTTTTTTATTGATCAATAGTAACATGCAAGTGCACTTTTATTACCAATTGAGATTTCAATGCTTTGACAGAATGGTTTATTTCCAGCCTACACGACGTACCTTTGACACAATTTTTTGCATGGATGAATTTTCAAAATTTGTCTTTGTGAGTTGTCTTGATGGCCAAATGTGAGGTTGAATACACTGGAATGTTTTCGTTTTTCTAAATATTATTGCCAAAATTAACTATTTTCTTAGAACATTCTTATTTTAATTTCTTCCACGATTTTTTTAAAGTTTCCCACCATATCGGTGATCAAGATTCGATGCTCAACCACTTTGATTAAGTTTCAAAAATTATTATCAGTTCAATTTCTTCCATGATTTCTTTTTACTTCCCTCCAAATGGGTGATAATAAATGGATGCTTGAAATTTCTCAGTTTATTACCCGTCAGATTGTGATCGGGAATGGATGCTCCACTACTTACATCAAATAATTGCACCACCATTTCCTTAAACACTCAGGAATTAAAAATGAATTTACTTGCGAGTTTCACTCTTGGAATACGCTGGTTATTTAATGTGATTTAGCAAATCAAGACAGTTAACCTACTCTTAAACCCACCTTCTCTTTGACTCATCACATCCTAACTCACATTGAACTGGTGTTGACCTTGTTTTTTTTGTTGAAAATTGTCCTGACTTGTCGGTAAATTGTCCCCATTAAAAAGATTCTAGAAAAATACTTTTCCTGTTTCCTATATTAACATGATTCATCTACCAACTTCACATTAAAACATAATATTTATAAATCCATGTAATGAATTCCAATGAATCAAAAACATAATCATTTCACAAAGAAAGCATCTTAAATGCATCGTTTGGAATTATTCTTAATGAATAGGATACACACTAGACTTGGGTAGAATGTTATGTGGTCCAGAACCTAAAGCTGATGGGGAAAGAAGACCAACAACATAATACACACACAACAAGAACCTCAGGTAGATGGGTTGATGAAGACCAGCACTAGATGTTAGCAACCTTAAGAAAATAGACAAACAACGGACAACATCGCATTGAAGGTGTCCTAACACTAACTGGGACACTTGTCACCCAAACCACCACTCCAAACCCAGGCTGCATCTGCCATAGTTCAAATTTACAAGTAACAAAAAACAAATCCAAGCCCAAGCTAATTCCTACAGAATGGCAGCAAATTTTCCATGGACATAACAAACATACTTTATCTAAGAATATCTTTTTGACCTAAATACTGAGAATGCTCCCATGTTAAACCAAACTATGTTGTTTAGTGCAAAAAATTAACTCATGCATTATTGGAATTTATGGACAAACATGATTCACGGGAATTGTTCCTACTTTTAGAAGTGGTGATAAAAAAGACCCCTCTAATTATCAGGATATTACAATTAGCCCTCTTTTAGCTAAGTTATATGGTACTATATTAGAAAATAAGATCAATGAATGGCTAGAAATGGAAAGTAAGCAGGTTAAAGGCCAAGAAGGTTTTAGAAGGCATCATCCAACCACGGACCACCTCGTTATGCTTAGGATCATTGCAGAGGAATGTCGTAATAATAAGTATGAACTATTTTGTTGCTTTGTTGATTTTAGAAAATCTTTTGATATAGTGCCTATAAATAACCTGTGGAATAGGCTATAGGAGCTTAAGGTTCCTTTTGAGTTGAGAGATGTTGCGATAAGGTTATACGAAAAGGTCACTGCCAATTTTAAGGAATAATGAGGGGGGGGGGGGACATATATAAATTGTAATATTGTATTTAATCAAGGTTGTCTACTCTCCTCTACCCTTTTTGGAATTTACATCGATAAGCTAGAAAGATGTTTAGAAGAAGCAGGTTGCACCAGTACAATTTTAGTTCGGATTGTTATCATCCTCATACTTTATGCTGATGATATTATTCCTATCAATTAAGAATTCTTCAATATTTTTGCTCTAACATGGGTATGACTGTTAATACCGACAAGACAAAATCATGATAATAAAATATAATAAAGACACATATGCAAATTTTATTTATGATAATAGAAATCTAGAGGAAGTGTCTTCATACAAGTATCTCGAAATTGATATTCATCACAAGATCAATTGGAACTATAGCAATGAGAAAATAATTAATGAAGGGCGCGGAAAACTTATTTTGGCCTTCAAAATAACTGTAAATCAGTTAATCAGGTCATGTGGGATAAAACTAAGTTCATATTTGAAACTCTTGTCATCCTTGTTATCTTGTATGGTTGTGAAGTATGGGGTTGCAACATTTCTAGAAAATCATGGAGGAAGATTGAGCAAATCCAAAAGTAGTTTATAACTTATAACCTCAAAATTAAAAGCAATACACCTTATCCTATTCTCCTCATAGAAGTGGGTATTCCCCCATTGAGAGCATGGCTATGACTAGGTACTGATATACAATCATTCAATATATAACATGGAAAACAAGAGACTTCCTAAAATTGCTTTAAACTCAAGTCAAAACCAATTGCGCATCAAGCGGTGTTGGTGTAAATATACCATGGCTTGGTTAAACCCACAGGAGATTCACCTTATTGAGCAATATTTTATCATGTTTATTCATAAAGGGGGGTTTTGAATTGTGAAAAATAAGGTCAATATATTGTAGGTATTGGGGGGCAAGGAATATGGTATGGNTGGGGGGGTATAAAAAGGGGTTTCTAGTAAAAATAAGGAATATATTATAAAAATATGGGTTTTGTAATTGGAAATATATATTGGGAGGGGCAATCAACAAAAGGATTTATGTAAGTAATTATCAATATATACTAAAATTAGGGGTATTCTTTAATATCCCATGAACGAAGGCGATATGACATGGTTTCACTAAGTGAATACCTCATGGTTAAACCATTGGGGCATTGATGAAAACACCATTTTGCAGAACATTGATAATGTCAAAAATATTATTACTTCTAAGTTTAAAGATAAATTGTGGTGTGGGGAAAATTTAGCGGAACCAGAAAATTAAGATACTGTAAGGAGGTCATTAATCCTAATTTGGATGATCAAAAGTATCTCTTGGTAGTAACTAGCTCATGAAAGAAAATTAATATAGCCAAGATTAGAATGAACTCTCATAAACACAATAAAGAAATAGGGCGTTGGTATATTCCTAAAACTTCATGGGCAGAAAGAGTTTTTCATTTGTGTGAATTTATGAGCATTGATGATGAAATCACTTTCTCTTAAGTGCCCTGCTTCACTCACATTAGATTTGAGTTTCATATTATTTGTTACAATACAAAACTTTATAACCTCCCAACTTTTTAAATCTATAGTGAGCTTGGAAATATTCTTGATAAGCATTTTGAGCACAAGGACAAGATTTTATAATAAACCAAGTGTTATATTTCTTAATATATAAACCAAAGTTGATTTCAATAGACATTAATGATCATCATTAAATAAACAAAAAAATTTAATATATAAGTTATTGCAATCATTTCACAATATTTTATTACCCCATATTATATTCAATCCGTATGTTATTGGAATTTATGGACAAGCATGAGTCAAGTGAACACAAATTTAATATGTAACTTATTGCAAGCATTTCACAATATTTTATTACCCTAGATTCTATTACGACTTGTTTCAATCCATGTGTTTTTATTGGAAAACAACATTTCTTATTATTTTACCTCATTCGAGAACAACAACATAACTATGCTAATTATGATAGAGAGATCAATATTTTTTTTCTTATTATTTTACCTGCTTCGAGAACAACAACATAACTATGCTAATTATGATAGAGATATCGATATTTTTTTTTAAAAGAATGTGGGTGTTCAAAACACGGAGACGAACATATTATAGCTTTTTTGGCTAATAAATATGAAGATTATGCAGGCCAGAATATGAAGATTATGGCTAAAAGTTTTAGATAAGATACTAAGTCTTATGTTTTTGAAAGTATAAAGAATGTAACTATATTTTTTATTTCATTTTTAAAATTAATATAGCAATAGCTTTTTTAACAAAAATATATGCAATTACTTCAACTTAGAGTGTATATTAGTTAACTAAAAGTTAAACTTTTATTTTAAAATTAATATTATAAATAAATATTTATATTTTTTAAAATATATTTTAATTTTAATTATCTTTTATTTCATTGGTTGATAATTTAGACAGGTCTTATTTTATTTTTTCGCGATGTTTCCTATCTACAATTGCTTCAATCCTACTGAATTTTGTGTGCCCTTGGCCCGTAGTGACTGGGTGATGAGAAGTTTGCAAGGACACTAAGGGTTAGCAGTGCACACATGAAGCAAAAAAGCACCCTCAAAGCGGGCTCCAAGGGCTCTTTGGTGTGATGATGAGAGCTTCACACCAAAATGTGGTGCAAGCTCTTCAAATTTGAAGCCTTCAGAGGCCATTTTAGCTGTCATAGAAGGCCACAAGGGATTTTACCATGCAAAAAAAAATTGTTTCATTTCTAGCCCATCAATAATGATTTTGAGTAAGCTTGGGTAAATTTGCAACAAAAGGGCAGCTCCAAAATTAGCCCATCAATAGGTGATTCAAAGGACTATGGAAGAGTCGAAACTCAAAGTCTGTCCAAGTGCCCTCGAATAGTTGGATCATGGATGAGGATCTCGGTCCTAATGGGCACAAACCATAATGGGCCACTGGGATTCCCAATGGCAAGTTCAATTCGGTGAGTCGGGAATGTGACTCAGGATTCGATGTTCAGTTTTAAATCATTTAATGACATTGGCATGCATTACTGATTCACCAACTTCAATAAATCTTGGTTTGAGAGAATGTCAGCCAACCAACTTAGTCTTCCATTTGGCATCTTCGTGTTCACTGAGTCATGTGATATCACAACCTACAAGTCACTTGAGTATTTGAGTATATGAGTCATATCTATGGATGACGAATTCATTTGACAACCCTCCACTGTGAAGGCTCCTTAAGGAAAAACTAATGATTTTTTTTGGGTTGCAACGTAAAAGTTGTAATTTACAATGCATTAAGCAATCTTTGTCATATTCCAACCTATCCTGGTCCAATATGTCTATAAGTTTCACGACCATGGTTTCACCCAGTGCCAGACAATTATCTGACCACCACCGGAGTGGGATGATAGATCTTTGGTAGCAGGATAGCAGCACATCACCTTTTGTTTGTATTCATGAATCATATCTTATACTAGTTAGTCCAGGATTCTAGGATTTATTCCAATTTCCATTCATTTACTGGGGTCAAAATTACTTGAATCATCACTCCTAGTCTCTCACGATCCACCTAGGTCGCGTAGTATGCCCGTCTCATTAGAGGAAGAGGGTTAAGCAGCGAAGACAAACGAAACTGGAATGGAGTGCCAGCCACAGAGAAGGGTTGTACAATATGCATATAGTCATATCTAAAAGCAATGAAATAATTTTTCATATACCTAACTGAATATTATCAATGCTTAATTTGTTGGGATGCTTATGCGGTAACTCTTGCGTGTGAGCTAATTATGAGGGTTGGATGTGTTAGCAATGGATATGATTTGGAGAGGCTTGTTTTCATCATTATACCACTGATGGGCTGCTCCTATAAATATGGATATTATGTCTCCCCTCGCTTTCCTCACCTTTTGACTTGAGTCCTCTTATTCTTCTTCCTCTTCCTCCCGTGGGCTCTCTAATCTGTGCCTTGAGAACCCTCGAAATGAAGAATGATCTCAAAAAGTATTCGGACACCTCAGGAAAACAATACCAAGTTTTCCCTTGCCTGCACAGATATATCTATGTTATGTAGATGGAATTATAAAATCATTTTTTTGTAATCATGTGAATTACACAAACAAGCATTCGCCTACCTCAAGCAAGGTAAACTAGCCCAAGACCGCAGAGATATTATAGAATTGAGATGGAGTTTCTTTCAATTGTCTTTCTGTAGAAGGAAACAACTGCATACTCTAATTCCTCGTTGTCTTATGTGGTGTACAACTCGAAGGTTCCACCTTCATCACAGGTAGGACCAAGAGAAGCAAAGGTAGAATGTTGCATAGGTTGGATTGAGATTCCTCGAACTTAAAGAGATTGGAAAAGTCTATCGGAGAAAAAACAGTATCATGGGTTTACAAGTATATGATAGTCGAAGGTCAGGACTCAGATTCTCAACTCTCCAATTCCATGATTTAGTGTCTCCCTAATTTCAATTTCCTTGAGAAGATTTTGGAGAGCTAAGCTGTCAACTTGGTTGTCATGAATTTACATGTATGTTCAACATTTTGTACTTGTATACCATTTTATATGTGGAGAAAAATTAAATGTGTTGCTTGTTGGAGTTCCTTCTCATGTTATAAATATAAGGGTTTAAAATTTCTCCATCCAAAATATTGTTTGAAATTTGTAATGTATTATGCGATCACGCATCTGCAAGACTAATTCTTGAATACTCAATATGTGTAACCTTAAAAAATAGTAAATAAATGAAATCAAAACCAAAATAATGTATGCTTTTCATAGGCGAGGACCATAACTTCGTTTGGGCAGAGGAGCAAGAAGAAAGAGCGTGGTATTTGAGTTCCAAATCTGCCAATGCTATTTATCTTCTATGAATTGTAAACATTAGGTTGAAAGAAAGCACAAATATTTGAATACAAGTGTTTGAATTATTCCAATTTCCTTAATGAAATCCAAAGGTTTAAAGGATAAAATATTTAACAATCGACACTGTAAATGTTGTAGACTCCGACCCCTCCATTTTCCTGTCACCCTTCTAATAGTGGCAACAAGAAGCAAACATTTTTGACCAATATATCTAAATAAGTGAATCCTTTGACGAACGTTCATGAATAAGGGACTGGGAGTGCATTGAGCTAGCCAAGAGCATTATTTCAATAGCCTCACTGTCATAAACATCCCAAATGTGTGTTTATGATTCGTCTTCCTTGTTGACTATGGTAGACAGTAGACACCCAACTTATAGTGATATTTGTTGGAGAATTTTAACTTCTTCTTTATAGTGGACTAATAAATACTTAACCTTTCCGATAGGGTTTATAAATTCGATATAGATTGCAAGGACTATCCATAATCCACCTAAAATTGGGGCTTTTGTTTGATCACTTCGAATTAGGTCATAAAATTGATATACATTAGACGAACTATCCATAATCCACCTAAAATTGGGGCTTTTATTTGATCACTTCAAATTGAGCATCTCAGGAGGACATGATTCAATTCTAAAAATAATTATTGAATTTAGGGTTGATAAAAAAATTGCTACCCAAAAGCATTAGGTATTACATTGGGTTTTTGTTTTAGGTAGGCCCAATCACACTTGACCAATATAGCCACCATCAAGCGCAATCAATCCTCCAATTAAGGGTACTTCCAAATTCCAATGCCTTATTCAATGGCCTAACGATCGAATTTTTCACCAACCCAATAGAGTTGTCCCTTATCTAAGTTCAATAAACTTATGCTCCATGGAGCGGGAGAGTAGAGATTGCCTTATGTATGTATGGACTTGCATTAGCTAAAATAATAAAAGTGTTGTATTTGCGCGCATGTCTCCATATTTGTATGATCTTGCTCAATGACATGAATGGTGAAATATGCCCCAATGGTTGACAATGTGAATCATGTGAGGGCCATAAAGATGTGAATGATAGGTTTCCACATGATAATCAAGTGTGTATTATAGTAATCTCTTGTGGTCCATATAATAAGTTTACACAAACTAAATATATGATTATTTTCATATATATATATATTATGGTCCATATATATATTATGGTCCATATATATATATATGAAAATAAACATATATTTATTTTTATTTCTGATTTACAATTAGTTTGTGTGCATCCAAAAACCAGAAATCATAATAGAACAAAAATAAAATAAAATCAAAAGTTTAAAATACTTGATATTTGTTGGATAATTTCAAGTGTTTTTGTAAAAGAGCTAGGATAAGATGTCAATATTGGAGAGACGTGGAAATGATTTTTTAATTTTATTTCCAATTTATAGGATTTATATAATTAAGGGTATAGAAGGTATTTAATTTTATGAGGATAACCCCTACATTAGGGAGGCCACATGGATAAGAACATACAATGTATGCATTGGATGTAAACCATTTCAATTTGTATTGACTTTGGTTCTTGCTTTGTCCTCCCTCCCTTACTACATTCTTCCTACTCACCTACTATTTCCTATGTCATGGATAGATAGATTTGTTCATGAATACTTCATGAATAGATAGATTGAACCATTATAGGCACTACGGGCGTTCCAACTCAATTTCATTACATTATAGGAACTACAGACACTGAAAGCAATATATAGGGAGAGGATAGTTTGTTATTACATAAGTAAGATACATGCCTTTCATGGAGCATTTCACTCGTAGGGTTATATCTCCCTCTAACTATTCATGGTAGTCTCATTGACTATTCCTTTGGGGTATGCACTTATAGCTTTAAAATGAATTTCTTTTCATTTCCCATTTCCAATAAGTTTGTGTACATTTGAAATGGACCATAATATATATATATATATATATATATGAAAATAATCAAAGAGATGAATTGCTAAAACAGAAACATTTTTTTCCCATAATTGACCTGATTTACATTGTTCAAAAAGATGCCCCTCTTCTCTTCAATTATTGCAGTGTTCTCTAATGAAATTTAGGTTAAATTTTATTATAAAAAAATTAGATAGAAATAAGATTAAGGTGTAAATTAATCTTAAAGTTTTAATTTTTATTAGAATTATGCATTTTAGGTTATACTAGAGTTGATAAAAATAAAAAATTATCCACCAAAATAAATAAAAATAAAAATTCTAATTATCCACGCGAAAATAAAACCTAATATGGAGGAAACGTTGTAATGTATAATAAAAAATAAAATTTTAATTATCCCGCAAAAACAATGTCTACCAAAGAAACAACCCAATATGTGAGATATGTTGTAATGTTCCTACCTAACAAAATAATAATAAATAAAAAATTTAATTATCCCCCAAAAAATGTTGTCCTTGCACATGGTTTTAAAACCATGTGCAAGGCCTCCTAAACAACCCATGGTTTTAAAACCATATGTAAGGCCTCCTGAACCATATAAAATAAAACCGTGGGTTGTTTAGGAGGCCTTGGTTTTAAAACCATGTGCAAGGCCACCTAAACAATCTATGGTTTTAAAACCATGTGCAAGGCTGCCTAAAAAATCTATGGTTTTAAAACCATGTGCAAGGCCCTCCTAAACAACCCATGGTTTTATTGTATATTGTATATGGATTTTAAATTATGGGACTATAAAAATATAATTTAAATATAATTTAAATTTAAATTGCACCTAGGGATATTTGATCCCTCTCGGGGCTTGATAGAGCCTAGGATTTGGATCTAGGCTGGTTTTAATCACAAGTTAGGCTTCCTTATTATCTAGATTAACATTTTTAGGGTTTGGGTTTAGTCTTAGTTATATAGTCAACATTATCAATTTCCTAGTTTTCTCTTGAAATGTGTTGTTAAAGGTATATTAATAAATCTTTATTAGTTACTCAATGAACCTTGATAAAGGTTCTTAATGTCTACATATCAAATGGAGTCTACTATTACCTTGAATACAACTCCTCAAACCGATTAACCCTGAATTTAACAAAAGTGATTCTAAATATGTTTTTTTTGTCAAAATGACATTTTTGAATCTTGTAAGGTTCACAAAGAGACTACAGTATATAATAGTCCTTGTTTTTTTTCTAACCTTTTCACATAAATGTAGGATGGAATTTTGAAAGATAACTATGGAAGCCCTCTAAACCTTCTTCTCGTGTGAGATCCATATAATAGTAAGATCCACATTGAAGTTTGAATGATACTTTTTCAACATGTTTGAATAGTAGTTATATGCACCAAGTTTTGAAAAGAGAAATGAGAATCCCTATGGATCCCTCACATTTGACATCTAGATGTTAGTAGAATCAAGACTAAAGTTTGAAGGATAAATTTTCAAGTGTTCTAATACTTAGGTTTATTATGGTGAAGACGATGCTTAGGGATTAGGTGGAGTTTGAAATTGAATGGCTAATTACTCACAAACTATGTCCATATGGACAAACATGTCAATTAGCTTTGTGATGGTATTTGTAAATTTTTTTTGGCTCTCAATGGAAATGTGGATTGGAAAAAATATGTTTTTAGTTGGAAAGATAATAATACAATGATTTTAATAGCATCTAGAAAAGTTCATTTCAAAACAGGTAAGGTAAAATGTCATGGAAAGTTATTCTTCTATTTTTTTTACTTTTATGTTGTTTCTTTAAACCGTTGGTTATGGTAATGATCAACTGGTCACAACAAGGATCAATAATTTTAAATCTTCTAGGGATGTACAATGTTAAAAGTACACTAGAGTTTTAGGTGGATACGTTGTTGTCACTAGAAAAAAAAAATCTTGCTAGTTTTTGTTATGATTGTTAGGAATCTCATGCTTTATCTTTTTCGGCCTTGTAACAATAGCACTTCTAATAGTGGAGAAAAACAATTCTAGACTCAAATAATATTTAGTACCCCATGAGGCTACTTTCATCCCCAATTTAATATAAGATAAGGGAGCAAGTAGTTCTCAACTACTCTAATAACTTTCATGTGATATGAAACAAACATTTCCCTTCACAAAATAAATAGGGGAAAGAACAATGCAATACAAAAAACCAATACTCCTAACTTGCTCTTGGAAGGTGACATTTAAATACAACTATGCTAAGGGTTGGTGCAGCTGCAATCCCTTGGTTTCTGAGACCAAAGGTTCGTTTAACAAGTCACAAGTAACTTAACCAACAAAAAAATAAAAAACGGTTATCCCTATGTTCATATTAACAAAACAAGTGCACCAATCTCTTTCTAAATGGGATTTTTCCCAATATCATCTTCTATCACCCTTAAGTGTTCTTCATTCTCAACCTTTATTTTAGTCTCTCATCCTCTATACTAATTCTTAATATCCCATCCAAATATTGTTGGTTGATGATCCAGTCATTGATGAAATGTACAGAGATGAGTGAAGGTGATGTGATCCATTCATTGATGGAATGTATAGAGGTGAGTGAATGTGCACCATTGGAGTTTTACAACTAAGTTGATCCCATGCAGTGCCATACATCCAAATCAATAATTGAGGAGGAGCCAAGCAAGTCAATAATTGAGGAAACATACACGTGACATGTGATCCATTCGTTGATGGAATGTACAAAGGCCAGTGAAGGTACATCATTGGAGTTTTACAAATCAGATGAACATTTTATTCAATCCACAGAATTCTCATGCAATGCATCCAAGTCAATAATTGAGGAGAAAGCATTCACCTGTCACTTTGAGAGTTTGGAGAAATCAAACCGGACACTGGAAAAAAAAATTGACAGGCAGAACGGTGAGTTCTTTCTTCCTAAATTACAGACGTGAAAAGAAACAAATGACACTCGGCTGATGTGACAATAAACTATTTACAGTGGCAGTCTGGCACTCTGCTGAAGAGAAGAATCTAAACCGCGTGATTGATGAAATAGAGTCCGACGTACGGGTGAGTTCTTGACATGAAACAAATGACACAAGGCCATGAAAATGAGTAGATTATGACCAATCACTAGGAAGAACCCATCTCGAGCCCCGGCCCCATCCCGGCCTGGATGCATCTTTGGTAATAAGTATGACTAGGCCTAGAATTTCAAATTTACTCGGTTAGTCAAAAGTAAAGGCAATTTGATGAGGTTTGGAATTTCAAATTTACTCTGTTAGTCAAAAGTAAAGGCAATTTGATGAGGCTTGGAATTTCAAATTTACTCTGCTCATCAAAAGAAAATTTGATGAGGATCTTTTATTTTTCATGTCTTTTAATTTATTTTCTTGTAATGTCAAATTGCTTTGATTTTTATATAAATTCATGAATTATTTCTCTATTTCTCCATTTCTAGAGAAATATCTGCTCCTCAAATGAGGAGAGAACCCTCTTATTTATAAATGAATGCTTTGAATAAGAAGATAAACAACTCATAATTACATATCCACTTTTCCCTCAACCTATCCCTTCAAATCCTCTCACAAATATTGGATAAGATATTCTATTCATATCTCTATGATTTTTCTCCTTTGAATATGATTGAATAATTATCCCAAATCTTCTTCAAATCTTCAAAGCTTGAAGATGAAATTCGAATTGAGGCTAGGTGGTGACTTTTGACCTTCTTAAAATCTTCATACATTCTTGTAATCATCATCAAAGTCACCCAACTTTGAGATATAATGAAAATATGTTAATTTTCTAATATTTAACCACAAATTCTCTCAAAATACTTAAAAATAAACAAATTGGAAAATGATAAAATAAACCCATATTTATTCATGAAAATCGTATTAATGAATGGTTTATGGAGTGATAAATAGGGATGAATGTAATGAACAGTGAAGGGAAAATAGGATGAAAATAACACATTTCGGTGACCAAACAGTGCCATCAGTTTCCATCATGGATGACAAAGCCCTCCTTTTAGGCCAAGAATCGTTGTTGAAGCCATGTGTCCTCTTACTCACGCTAGATGTCCTACCGATTTCGGTGAGCTGACTTGAGCTCATAGGAGCTTATGTGTCCTCCCTTGTCACTTGACGTGGGGAGGTTTTTTATGTTAGACTCAATCCTAATATTTAAATCATAGGGAACAAGCATGCACTTTATCTTTTTATCATTTCTCTTATTGTCTCCCCCCAACCTTAATCCCAATAACTAATCATAGTGAACAAGCATACTTTATATTTTATGATTGCTCTTATTTGTTCTCCAACCTCAATACCAATAACTAAATCACAATGAGCAAGCATACTTTAACTTTTTATGATTTCTCTTGTTCTCTCCCCCCAACAAATCATACTTGTATATATTTTTCTTATTTTCTCACTCCAACTTCAATCTCAATAACTAAATCGTCATGAATTAGCATAATTATATACTTTTACGGTCTCTCTTATTTCCCTGAAAATAACAGAACCTGTAGAAGTATATAAATATGTTAATTCACAGTGATTTAGTTATTAAGATTGATGTTGGAGTGAGAAAATAAGAGAAATAATAAAAATATATAAGTATGCTAAATCACTTCTATAATTCATTACGATCTCTTTTATTTTCTCTCTCCAACCTCAATCGCGATAATTAAATCATTCTAAACAAAACTACTTATATATTTTTATGATGCTTCTTCTTTTATCCGTGGATATCAATGATTATATCACATAGAAATGACTAAATCACAATGAAGAAACACATTTTATAGTTTTTTAAGGTTTCTCTTAATTTCTCCCTCCAACTTCAATAGTAATGAACAAGCAAACTACTTTAATATTTCTACGATTTATGTTTTTTGCTCCCTCCAACCTCAACCCCAATAAGTTAAACAAGCATACCTTATATTTTTTTGAATTCTCTTAGTAGCTCTCTTCAACCTCAATCTCAATTACTAAATCATTATTAACAAGGCATACTTTATATTTTTTTATGATTTATCTTTTTCTCTCCTCCTACCTCAATCTCAATAACTAAATTGCTTTATCTTTGCTTTATCTTTATCTTTTTAGAATTTCTCTTATTTTCTCCCTCCAACCTCAATCCCGATAACTAAAAAAATGCTTTTATATTTATATGATTTCTCTTATTTTCTTCATTAAGAATAAATTTCAATAATTAGTTATTGGGAACCAACATACTTTATTTTTTTACAATTTCTTTTCTTTTCTCCCCCTCCTCAACCTAATAAATAACCAAGTTACAATAAAATGAAATACTTTATCTTCTTATATTTTATAATTACAACCTCAATCCAAATAAATATTATTAAATTATAATAAAAAAAGATACTTTATCTTTTTATGATTTTATGAGTTTCTAGGATCCAACTTCAAACCCAATAACTAAAATCACCATAAACAAACATAATTATAAATAAATAAATAAAACGTTTTTGACCTAAATACTTGGAATGCTCCCATGTTAAACCTAACCATGTTGTTTAGTATAGGAAATTAATAATTAATATGTTATTGCGATTTATAGCAGTGACTAAAAACTTAAACTTATTACAATCATTTCACGAATATGTACAATAGTTATTTTACTCGGGAGAATATTTATTCAATCCATACTTAGTTTTTTACTCGATAGTATATTTATTTAATCTATACTTTTTATTGGAAAGTAGCCACATTTTTTTTTTCATATGGAAATATGCACGGTAAACCCACAAAATCTTTATTTGGACAATGCCCACAGAATCAATATGGATAGTACACTTGTCTCATTCTCGTTAGTAGTTGGAAAATCATAGATCGTAGGTAGTCCACCCCAAAACACCTATCGCGTAATTAATAGAATAGTTGTATCTAATAATGGAATAGTTGAAGTTGAAGTTTAATTTTCCAACTAATAGTTAATTTAAAACTACTATATTGGAAATTGCAGTTTAAGTAAAAGTCATGATTGGAGTTGACATTAACCTAATAGTTGTATCATCAATGGCCTTAAACTCATAATTGTATCTATTAATAGAATAGTTGTATCTAATAATCTAATAGTTGAAGTTGAATTTTAATTTTGCCAATTATCACTATATGTTTCTTCATTGTGATTTAGTCATTTCTATGTGATATAGTCATTGCTATGGAGGAAGAAAAGAAGAGCCATCATAAAAATATATAAGTTGGAGGGAGAAAATATTTAATTATCAGGATTGACGTTGGAGGGAGAAAATAAAAGAGATCATAAAGAATTATAGAAGTAATTTAGCATACTGATGTATTTTTATTATTTCTCTTATTTTCTCACTCCCAACTTTAATCTCAATAACTAAATCACCATGAATTAACATAATTATATACTTTTAGGGTTTCTATTATTTTGAGGAAGAAAATAATTTTGAGGAAGAAAATAAGAGAAACCGGAGTATATAAGTATATTAATTCACAGTGATTTAGTTATAAACAAAAAAAATTTGTGGTTTTAAATTTTAATCTCAATAACTAAACTACCATAAATACTTTTAGGGTTTCTGTTATTTTCTCCTTGGAAATAAGAGAAACCGAAGTATATAAGTATGTTAATTCACAGTGATTTAGTTATAAACAGAGAGAGATTTGTGGTTTTAATTGGATTAGAAATGGAAGCACATCAACTCCTACAGTGTCGCACATGATCGTTGTCGCAGGCAATCGGCATCGTTCTGGTTGCTCCAATGCAGTGTCACCTCCAACCTCGAACCATGTGTTAATTAACATTGATGTACCTACCCACATTAAAAAATAATGGATCCATTAAAACACAACGACGTCAGCTCGTAGCTCCTTCTGGGCCTGGAAAATCCAGGAATACATCAAGATCCTCTTACCAAAAAGAACAGAAAAAATATATATTATTTATAAAATTTTGAATTAATACATAATTTAATACATAGTTTGAAAAAAAATTATAACGATGACTATAGTAAAAAAACAAGAAACCGTGTGGCGAGATAGCACACTGACATCATCCCCAAACATCACCTGTTTCAGGCGGGTGCTTCTTATTCTATATTCCCAACAGCGGCGACGAAAATAAATATATAAATCAAGAATAAGAACGACAGACGGTTTCTATTCAACACAATAGGACAAGATACTAATTACTTTAATTCTATTTAATTCTATACTAAATTGATGTTTACTTAAAAACAATTAAATAAAATATAGCTTCAATCATTTTAAAATAATAAAAATATTAAAATTAAAGAAAAAAACTGAAATCTATACACAAAACGTATTCACCCACCCTTCTTGTACTGTATTTTTGTGGCAATTAATGCAATTAAACTGAACTTTTTTATGTTCCCCAAAGCTCACAATCATGTTCAGTCCTTTTCACATACTCAAGTGTGTTGCTAGAGGCGGGCTTTTGTATAGGGAGGAGACCAGCACTATTATACCAACCAATAATATTAATTTATTGAATTATATTTAAAAATTTAACATATTAAAATATATTTAAAAAATTAGAATGTCTAAATATATTAAATGGATTACTCTTGACAATATCCTACTTCCTTTTGTTGTTCAAAGAGTTACAAGCTCTCTATAATCGTTCAAAGAGTTACAAGCTCTCTATATTCCTCAGGTGTTCGGATTCAGGATTGGAAATGAGTATGCTCCTTCTTGGTTCCCCAAATGAAGTAACATAATTAGGATGTTCCTATTTTCCAATATTGAAAGCGATGCATTTGCATGTTGTGAAGTGGATTCATGGAAGTTGACCTCTGTGGGCACGACAGCCAAGGGTGATAATAAATGTGTTAACCTGCTCATTTATCTCAGAGAGTTCAAAGAATGTGTACTCTAGTTGTCATCCTTCCACATAACGTGTCTGATTTAATGAACATGACTCATGAATCCTTTTCCAAAACCAACGTAACCACCAGGTTACCAACTCAGAACTTGGCCAAAGGGTACTAGTAATTATGACGAGTAAATAAATTCGATGAGCGTCAAATCTAAGGGTTTCAATTTTCCATACATGTCAAGTTTGACTTTTAAATTGTGAGGCTAGCTATCAAATACTTCCTAAATTGCTAAATACATTATGTACAACGTCAAAATCCAGGCCTGCTCTCGACGAAGCCCCTGCACTGCTTCCCAAGGAACGTGCTCTTCCTTTAGGGCAAAGAGTTTTCTCTTTTCATTCTTTCACTATGGGGAACTGGTAAGAAATCACACTTCTTTCTACATGGAGGTTGTTTTCTTGAAATGGTTGTTTCTTTTGTCCATGCCATAGCATCGGGTTTCATAAGTGCTCCTCGAGCGTTAATCCATAGCCACTCCATAGGTCTTGGCATCATCAAGCATCCCATTCAAGGCTTATGACATCAGAAGTTATAGTTTAGTATGTGCATGAGTGACATAGAAATTTGAACATTATGATGTTTACACCAATTATAAGTAGCCTTTTCCTTACTCTGACATGACGTGCTTGGTGTTCTGCAATAGTGCCATGATCTTAATAAATGCATGATGATCTCATCCCACTGCTACATCTTGGGTACCATTTTACAATGATTTCATATGTACCAATCAATCCCACTTAAGAAAAATAATTAATAAACTACTATATAAGTTACAAACTATAGTATTGACTTTAGAAATGCAAAAAATCTACTTCCATCCACATGAATAATACCATCTTCATGAAAACTATATTTCCCCTATCAAGGACATAACAATATAAGTTATCATAAATCTATCTTAACCTTGATCTTTGAAGTATCAAAGCTTGTGTTTCATCTTATTTTTTATCTCTCTATGTATATCTATTGAGCTCATTTAGGTCACACAACAATATACAATTATGTTTTGTTGTGATGAAATGTTTAGAGTCATAGCTTCACAATTGTATGGATCATATTGACAACAAAACATATCATTTTATTAACTTGGATGATAAATATTCAATGCATATCAAGAGAGTGGTGAATGAGGAGAAGGAAACAACAGTAATATAAATAATTATGAAAACTATGAAAATTAAGTTTTGTTGTGATTAAATGTTTAAAGGCATAGCTTCAAAACTTTATGGATCAGTATCAAAACATATAGTCTCGTAAACTCATATGGTAAATACTCAATGCATATGAAGAGAGTGATCAGAAATTGTTCCAATAATAGAGAAGGGAAGGAAATCAAAGATAGAGGGGTCTTTGCACGAAGGAGAACCTTAGAAGGATGGGGAGACAAAATCATTCAATATAACCATAATATTCCATTTCCAATAGTGATAGTGTAAAATCATGGAAGTGAAGCATTAGAAGCTGCAAGAAGAATGCTCAATGGAATTTGAGTGTGAAAGGGAGGATGCCACCGAAGGGTTAATCCATGAAGTTGGGTATCCCTTTTCGCAAGGTGGGGTTTGAAATTTATTTTAAGAACCCTGGACCACGGTACTTTTAAGTGCTTGATCAATATATTAAGAGCTCACTTGAAAGCATTTAAATAATCCCTTGATTGAGGGTTTTTTTATTGATAGAAAAAACCATTAATTGAGGTTATGTGTTGGGTTAAGAAATTCAATCATTGAGATATAGAAATAAAGCTAAAGTTAAGGCCTTGATAAAGCTATAAATCTTGATGGAGGAACATTTCTTTATAAAAATAGTGCAAACAATCACAAATAGATTTTTTGGTCATTTAACCAATTGCAAGCCATAACTCTTAGTTGAGTGTTACAATAACTAACAACCCAAATTCCTCCACCACTTTTAGACTTTAATCATTCCATTCAACTTAAGAGGTTAGTGGTTTCTTTTTAATTAAATTATAATTTATTTATTTTAATTTAATCGACCAATAATAATTATGGTGTCATATTTTTTTTGGTTTAGATTTTAATTTCTTGTTTCAAATATATCAACGGCTAATGTTAACAATATCATTTTTTACAACATTATGTTATGTTGACAAGCATAGATGTTGTTAATTTTTTTTCAATGCTCCAGTAATGGATGGAGAAATGAAAATTACTCACCAACTCATGGTTCAAAACTAAGATTGCGAAACATTATACAACTCAAATGTTATTAGGTGAATGTAGAATTAAAACTTGAAAGAAATCTAGCTTACTATTGAAGAACACCAATTAAATGTTAGGTGAAACCAACAATAAGCATGCTTATCACCAATGTTCAAAGGAAATCATAATTGCTAGTAGGCAAAGAAATCACAACTATAAATACATTATATCAATTGAAACAACACTAATCAAGACATTTACCAAAATATGAACTCCATAATGTACATTTCATATTGCATGCTAGTCTATGTAATTACATAAGCCAAGTTGAATTGATCTATATACATTAACCAATATAGGAGTAGTTTTTTTCATTTCATATTGCATGTTAGTATATGTAATTACATAAGACAAGTTGAATTCATCTAATTTATATGGAAAATATCTAGCATCATGCACGAAAGATTCATTTTGCATGATAAAAAGTTCTTTTGGTCTTGCTTTAACCATGGTTCTTTCCTTGAATTCACTAAAATACTACCTACATAATAGATCATTAGGCCCTATAACATATTGTTTTGGCCTTTTGGATAAATTATATATCCTCATCTTGCATTCATTATCATCTTACATAAGTTATTTGTTGAGAGGGATGAGTTCAAGGAATTCTCCCCTCAACTTTCATTAAACAATGGTTTACTGAGCTCCACTTTGTGTTAATAATGTAGTAATCATCAACCTTTAAAAAACATCAATAAATCATTCCCTTTTAGCTTCCTCATTTCTTGAAATATGGGTTAATCCTCCATGCCCTTGTTAAGTATGTATCTTGTGCATCAACCAATGATTATATGGTTTTTTCCAAGATTTCAAGAATTCATAGTGATTAGTATCATTCCTAATCATCCTCCATGATGAGAACACATAATGTGTTATGCAACAAGTCCCAAAAATAGCATAAAAAGAGGATAGATAGATCAACAATAGTAATATGCGCCTTATTAATGAATAAAATAAATGAATAGCAATCCTCTTCGAAGGGGAAACCTCCTTACACAATGTACTAAGTACACAAGACAAGACATAATATAATTAATAAAATGAAAAGGTCTCCATCCTATATATAGGATACAAAGGGGTAAATAACAACTAATAGACTGAAGCTGACATCACTAATATAATAATACTAATAACAATTCCACTAATAGACCCAAGCCAACATCAATAATATGTGATGTGCCACAATATAGGGGGTAATGTGCCACAATATAGGGGGTAATGTGCCACTATATATGGGGTAATGTGCCAACATTTAGAGCTTAACATGTCCCTCACCTTCATACAAGTGTTTTCCTCAACACTTAGTTAGTTGTGGATGCTTCTCTATGAAAGAATACGTTTCCCATTTCAAACCTTCAACTAGTAACTTCTTCCACTTGATGAGCTACTCATTCGTAGCTTGATTGCATAGCTATTTGGTCTATGTTTCGATGATTTGTTTTGGTTCCAATATGACTTTTCCTTCTTCATTGATCTCTAGAAAGATAATTTCAAGTGGGATCTTATCTCCAATTACCTTTTTAAGCAAGAAACATGGAAAACTAGGTGTACCCTTGAATATGCAGTGAGCTCCATTTTGTAAGCCATACTACCAATCTTTTGTAACACTTTATAAGGACCATAGCACTTGGGTGCTAATTTATTGTCCTTATTCAGTAACTCGAGTGAGATGTTTTTGTAAGGTTGAAGCCTTAGAAATACCCAGTCCCCTTCTTCAAACTCCTTTCATTGCAATGTTGGTCGGCTTTTTGTTTCATCCTATTTTTTGACATACCCAGGTTGTCCTTTTGTAACTAGAGAACTTCTTGTTGGTGTGTGAGGTGATTTTTCACAGCTTGAACTTTTGATTTTCCTTTTAAGGGAGATGTGATAAATGGAGTATGGTACCCATAAAGTTCCATAAATGGATTTTTTTATGACGTGTGGAAGGAATTATTGTACCACCTTTATGTTAGAGATAACCATTTCACAAATTGTGTTTTTTTATTAGATGCAAAGCAACAAAGATAGCCTTCCAATTGTTTTTCACTATCTTAGTTTTCCCTTCAGATCTAGAATGATAAGATAAACTATGACCTGATTGGGTGCCCAAACAAGAAAATAATTTAGTGCAAAAAAAATCGGTGAAAATTGGATCTCTATCACTTACAATAATATTTGGGTTTCCATGTAACTTCTGAACTGTTTCCATTATGCAGCAGCTGTACTTGCATTAAAAGGGTGAGAGACTACACAAAAGTGTCACATTCATCGTGAGTTTATTAATAACCACCATAATAACATTTTTCCCTTTTGACTTGGGTAGACCTGTGATTAAATCCATTGGTACATATGTTGGCACGGGTCTAGAGCACACAAAGTGTGATACTGCTAGCGATAGAGAGGGTGTCGACAAGAACAAACGAAAAACTGCGAAGGGTAAAGAAGCCTACAAACAAGGAAGTTTTGGTCAAATTAGTTAGTAGTCGGTTAAGTGGACCATTTGTAATGGCCAAGTGAGCCTATAAATAGAAATAGGATTGTATGCTTTGCAGATCAGGAGATCATGATTATTTTCATCGATTAGGAGGAAAAAGATAATTATTTGGCATTGTATGATTTTGCATATGTGGATTATATTTTGATGTTTCAGGATAGGTTTGATTTTCTTGTCTAATAGATTCTTTTGGTATTCTCTGATGTGAATCTCTATTATGTGATGTATGAGATGATTTAATGGTGCAATGTCTATGTCGTTGTATTTTCGTGCAATTTGATTGATATTCTGCAATGGTTTAAATACATAGGTTTAGTTAGATATATGTTTTGGTTATGCTGTGAATGGTTAGATACATGTGAATGCAACTAAGGTAGCATAGTAGTATGATACATATATGTATTTCTCGTCGTGTTGCGAATGAGTAGGAAGTAGTCCATGTCCCCTCCCCATTGTGTAAATGTGGTTTATGCAGCTCCCCTTAAACATCTCGGGTTGTGACTGCACCCACTTGACGAGTGTTGCTAGAAAGGCTAAATAATTTTTGGGCCAATGTTTAATAAGTTTGTGTCGAGATTTGTTGACAGCATTAAAAAGAGAACCCCTGTCGACAAAGTTGTGTGTCAACAAATGGTTCTGTTGTCATGACCATAATACAAAGAAAAAAGAGAGGACATGATGTGGCATCCAACGAAGCCGTAAATATAGGACTGGTTTGATAAGAAGACCCGAAAGTTTGTCAAAGAATAAATACAAAACTTGAGATGGTCAGCGAACGAATGGTTAGAGAAGTACATATATTCTAACATCCATGAAGTATTTTTCTTTGAATTATCGATAGTATTGTATGATTGGTTGGCACAACTCACATTTCAAAAGAGGAATTTCCTTGGAGGTGAACTTGAGCACTAGACTCCAGAACCTATCCAATAGTTGCGCAGGGTCAACAACAAAGCTTCAGGCACTGTCGACGTATAGACATACATCATTTTGGAAGGATATATCACTAAGTTCGATGTCGACACAATCAAATCCTACAACGATGCAGAAAGGGAATTTTTTAAAGGACCCAGACATATATACTTATTGCCGTTACCATTGTGGATCAAGATGGTCATCTGTGAAAAAAGAGATATTAACAATGAATTCTGACAAGTAAAGCCTTGGTGTGTGGGGATTGTGGGTACTATGAAGATATTGGATTGATGGAATGATGTGGGGTAAATGGATGCGAGTCACTGTGAAACAGTGAGGGAAGCCATGGAAGAGTGTTCTTGCATGTTAAGTGGGGTGAGGTTCCGGTCGGAAAAGAGGAGGAGGACTAAGGAAGATGGTGGTTGTGGAGCCTGATCTTCTAGATCTAGACATATTATTCACTTGTGTTAGTACCCCAGGTGTACTGTACACTCATTCCCCCTACCTTGGGGTTTGGGGATGCGCGTTGGCCAACAATTTTGTGGACCCATGGTATTGGGTTAACTGTAGTATTTTCCCATGGTATTTCCGCTATAAAATAAAGCATTGTAACACGACTGTGTATGGTATTATTTTGTATTGGAAGAGAGACCGTGAGAGCGTGAAGAGGAAGTGCAGCGGTTTTGCTACAGGTTGTATCCCTTCATCTTTCTAGAATGTAATAAAAGGACTGGCAATTTCTTTGTGGACGTAGCACATCGTTTGGTTGAAGCAAATTATATATGTGTTTCTCTATAATGTTTTAATGTGTTTTGCATCTTGTTTAATGATTTAATCGTATATGTGTTATTGCTCTGTGGTCCAGTTTTCTAACAATTGGTATCATAGCCAAAAGGTCAATTTGGCTAGTAAACTGATAGGAAAGAGGGTTCCTGGTTCGAGTGGGAGCAATGGCGGAAGAGGAAAAGTTTAGGGTCGAAAAATTTAATGACCAAAACTATCAGTTATGGAAGATGCAAATGGAGGACTATCTTTACTAGAAGGATCTACACCTGCCATTGGGAGGAAAACCAAAATAGCCAGTGGCTATGAAGGATGAAGAATGGGAGGTTGTTAACAGAAAGGCACTGGGAACAATATGGCGATGCCTGGATTCATCAGTGGCCTTCAATATTTTGAAAAAAAAAACAGAGGGTGTGATGAGTGCATTAAGTAAGCTCTACGAAAAACCCTCTGCTTCTAACAAGATATTTTTAATGAAGTGTTTATTTAATATGAAGATGTTGGAAGGTGGATCTGTTGCTGACCATTTAAATGAGTTTAATACACTTACCAATTAGTTAATTTATGTAAAAGTGAACTTTGATGATGAGGTTAGGGATCTTCTAATCTTGTTCTCATTTCCAGAAAGCTGGAATAGCTTGGTCATGGCTATAAGGAAGGAGCCTAGGAAATCGTAGCAAGTCTAAAAAGGGAAGATCCAAGTCCAGATTTGGAAAAATAGAGAGCTGGCACTGTGGTAAGAAAGGACACCTGAAGAAAGACTGCCGAGCACCAAAGAAGAAAGGGGAGAGGCAACAAGAGACTACTCAAGAAACAAATGTAGTAGGTGACGTGTTACAAGATGCTTTGATGCTTGCATTAGATAATACTAGCGATTACTAGGTAGTAGATTCAAGGGATTCATGTCATGCTACACCCCATTAAAAAATCTTTCATGATTATGTTCAAGGTGATTTTGGACATTTTTTATTGGGGGATGACGAACCATGTAAAATTGTTGGAAAGGGTAAGGTAGGGATTAATTTAAATAATGGAAGTGAATCACTGCTGTTAGTGTCAGAAATTGTTCTCAGACTACTAAAGAACAAGCCAACACAATCTCATAAAATAAAACTAAGTAAAATAAGTTTTTAGGGTTTTGGTTTTAAAAACTTCATCAACAAGGAGGAAATAAACATCCACATGCTAATATAGAATTGAATCATGAAAGTTGGATAAAATGGAAATAAAACACATCCTAATAAGCCATAAACATTACACATGAAATACTAATTCCACCCACAGGCTACAAGCATTTACATGAATAAACCTTTAAACAAGAAATGAAATTGTAGACTAAGCAATAAACCAGATCAGAAATGAAAAAGCATGACAGGTAAAAGGCCTTATCAGTTTATATATAATCAATAATAGACATCCACTCACATAAGAGTTATAAATGCTAGCTTGAGAAATCAAAGCTCCAAAAGCCTCTCCTTGAGTGAAAAATCCCACCACAAAACTGTATGTTTGTCTTCCTTTTATCATTACAAAGGGAAAGTAGTTCCATAACTACCTTCTAGGTCAAAATTTGAAATAGTTACATCAATTAGTTACATGATAACTCAAAATATTTAAAGACAATTAACCCAAAAATAACAAATCAGATTTGGGGAAATTTGGCAAATTTATGAAAATTCGGGTCTCAAAGACGCCTTCATATATCTCGATCTGGGAAACCTGTGCACAAACTGAGAGAGGTTGTTTTAAATGCATCTGTTATGAACAAAAAAATTCTCTTGGTTTTTAAAAATTCTACTTAAATTGATCAAAATATGTGATGGAAATTTGTGACTAAAACAGGAAATTGTTAAATAATTCAAACCCTGAAAATAGACCACAATGATGAATTCAAATCTCTCGAACGATAATAGATGTTGCAAAATTGAGAGAGATTTTTATGAATGAGTCTGTTTTGAACGAAAACCTATTTTGGTTTTCCATAATTCATTTCCATCACCTCGTAATATGCTTCCAATGATAATGACAAAAATAGGAAAAAGAGAGCTGCTACAGGAATCTCCTCATGAAAATATTTGACAAAGGACTAAAAAATGAGGGTTAGATTATAAAAAAAACTTGGAATAAACTTTTATTATAAGCTTTTGAAAGCTTAAAGTTATACATATTAACTAATAAGCCTAAAAGAAAAACCTTAAAATTAAATTATTGAAATAATTCAACCATTAAAATCATTAAATCCAACAAAAAATACTGATGGTCAAAAGTTCTTAAAATAAACATAAAATGTAAAATCATTTTAAACCAACGGTTGGAAAATAGGACAAAAAGAACAGATACACTAAGAAAAATATATAGTTATAACATCTTGCTCTTGCTGCGGGATGCCAAGTCCTCCTTGTGAGGCTTCAAGAATCTATAGACCTTGTGGCTTATTCATTGTGTGATGGAGTCATTTACAAAATCTCTGCAACTGTCTCAAACTCTAAACACATACCTCTGAAATGACAAAATACTGCTACAAACCAACATACTGAAAAGAATCTACATGCTAATATAACGAGCTTATTCTGCTATTTACTCCTACTTCTAATAGGAGGAAACAACCCAATCAAGTGTAATCATACTTCTAGTGAAGCCAAGAAACCATTTGACTGAGAATTATAATTCCATGCATGCTACTGTTTGAGAAAACCCACAAAAGATGTGATAAATGCAATAAAGAGTCTACAGCTGATACTTATGACTCGAAATAGGAAGTATGCCAAAAATTGGAGCATTAGAAACCTTTGAAAAATACAACTCCATCCAAGAAGCCAGGGGATCATGAAATTTCCAATTTAAAACTTCAATGTATTCATTATGTTCATCATAAAGTGAAGCATTCTCTTCCTCTCCATTGTTGTTCTTTTTAAACTTTGTCTCAAGAATGAAAACCAAGGGCTCTTCAAACTGCTTCTCGACCTTTAAATAAAACCCTTGATAAAAACTTGAACAAATAAAATCCTAAAAGTGACCATAAGTCAAGAATGGCATCTTTTTTCTTATATCAATAGTAAGAGGTTGAAGAGCAGCAACTTCTTCTTCATAACATGATAATCTCATAGCAGGAACTAGGAAATTTCTACTATAATTCACTGAAAGTATATTATCATCGAAAAAGTCAGCAAACTGATATGAAGAATCAACACAAGCATCATTTATATCCTTGTTCATATGAAAATTTGAAAATGATGAAGAAAACTGTCTTAAATCTGAATGATACCTACGTTCTTATTCCTATTCATAAGCTTGTATATCTTCAACATGAGCCTAATCTCAAAGCATTTTGTAAGCTCGGATGTTCTCCTCCACTTCTTTTGCATCCTCAAATAATTATCTTAAAGATGATGATTTCCTTTGTAACACGAAAAAGACAAGATCTGACTGTTAAGCCATAACATAATATACCATAGCAAGTTTTACTGAAGGTCTGATCTCCGTAGGCATACTGATATAAAAAATTTGAAACCTCCAATTAAATTTAGTAATTATCTCATCATTCTCCCTTTTCAAACTATAAAATTTAGAACGGAATTGATCATAAGATTTATTCTTACCCCAATACTTCAAAAAAAAATCATGTAACTCTTCCCACAATCCAATTGAATCACCTTTTAAATTTCGAAACCAGTGACTCGAGTTGCAGACAGCACGACAATACTTTATTTCTTATCATTTTGTTGATTTTCCACTTCAAGGCCGAATCCTGTGAAATTTTTATGTGTTTTGTTCTTTTATAATTTTTATAATTTTATTTTTATGTGTGTGTTTTTTTCTTATTCTTTTCTAATATTTGTCAATTGAAATTGATTTTTGCAATTGTCAAATTTGCAGGTTTTGGCATGGAAAACCAAATGTACAAGCAACTAGGGTTTTTAAATTTTTGTGCTTTGTTTTTAATTATTAATATTTTAATTTTAATTTTTTTATGTGCATTTAATCAAAATAATTTTTATTCAAACTACATTTAAATGTGAGAAAATTTTAATTTGTTTCCTTCATAAAAAAAAACTCGAAAATTTGTCTCTGTAAGACAATTTGATTTTTTTTTCTTTCAATTTATTCCTAAATTTTCAGAAAAAAAAAAACTAGAAGTAGAAATTAATCTAAAACAAAGAAATTTTTTTTTTATTGTAAATTATTCCTAGATGTAAAAGAAAATAATTTATTATGATTTTTTTTTAATTCCTAGCAAGACTAGAAAAAATAAAAATGAAATTTTTTATTGTCATTATTAGTGAAAATATTTTCAAGCATCCTTCTTTCTATTTATTCTAAATGAAAACTAAAACCTATACTCTATTTTAATTAGAAGCTAAGAATTATTTACATGAAATGGAATTTCCAATGCAACCATCTATGTAACAAAAGTAAATAGAGATTTACATTTAATCTTTAAAAATGAAATCTAGAATGTACAATAATATGAAAAATTAAATGTTGAAAATGTGAGTTAATGAAATAAAAGAAAAAACTAAACCGATCTAACCTAGTACTTACCTGAAACCATTGTTCGATGTAGCATCCATAAGCATGATGTTCTTCCTAATTTTGATCACCCGAAATCCCTTCTTCATTCCCCTCAATATCATGTTCGAATAGTTGTTGCTCATTTGATATACATGATTCTTCAAATTTCGATTCTTCTTTGTTTGCTTCATGAGGAGTGATTACATGTTTAGCTTCTATCAAGATCTCTACTTCTTATCAAGAGGAGATCCCGACTTTATCTAGGATCTGAGCGAGTTGATCTAGACATATACTCGTCATAAAATCATCTTATTAATACCAAATTAAATGCTACAAAATAAAAATGGTACAAAACAATACAAAATAGTATGAAATCAAAGTAAACAAATCAGAAGCATAATCAAAGTTAGCGCCAAATGAAAGCAATCATAACTCACACTACAAAAAGTGAATGCAAAATAATAAACTAAACAAAGGCATACTCGCATAAATGAAATAAAAATCTTGCAAGACAAGTAAACAATTTTCCAAAAAATAAACACTCTTACATGAAAAGTAAATCATGAATGCGAATAGGAAACATATTTACATGCAAAGGGAACAACAAGGCTTTGGGGTGACCCACGAAAGTGGATGCGTGAGGATGTTACACCACCTAAATTTCCTAGTGAATTTGTCCTTACGTCTTATAATTTCTCCTCCCCCTTGCTGTGTAATATAAAAGAAACCTATATACCTACCTAAACTTTGACCCCCTTTTAGCACTTCCCTAGCAATGACGCCAAAATGTCAAGCGAAAAAAATGGTAGTAATTTCAACATAAATTATCAATTCGATAGTTCATAAACTTAGAGGTGTAAGCAAAATATATGTAGTATTAGAGTACATCTAACTTATGTTAATGCTTGAAACAAAACAATTATACTACTGTCGTTAAATCTTTATCTAAGAAAGAACAAAATGGCATAAAGTAAATTCAAGAAAGCATGAAAGTAAAACTATTTATGAGAACAAATGAAATCATATTGAAAGTAAACTCAACCAAGAAAGCGAGAAAATGAACAAACTAATCTATGATAAAGCAAGTGACAAATGATAAATAACAAATGATAAATGATAAAAGATGTGAGCTCACATGCAATCTAAATTATCAAATCAAAATGACAAATCTATTATGGAGATTCTAAAACATCAATTCTATTACAAGAGATCAAATAAATAAATAAATAAAATTGTTTTTGACCTAAATACTTGGAATGCTCCCATGTTAAACCTAACCATGTTGTTTAGTATACAAAATTAATAATTAATATGTTATTGGGATTTATCACAGTGACCAAAAATTTAAACTTATTACAAGCATTTCATGAATATGTACAATAGTTTTTGACTCGAGAGTATATTTATTCAATCCATACTTAGTCTTTTACTCGAGAGTATATTTATTTAATCCATACATTTTATTGGAAAGCAACGACATTTCTTATTTATATGAACGAATTTTAAAAATAGTGAAATGAATCTATGTTCATTGATGTAGCATTAATAGTATTACGCTCTACTAATGTTATTTTATTGGAAAACAAAAACATTTCTTATTTATATGAATGAATTTTAAAAATTGTGAAATGAATCTATGTTTATTGATGTAGCATTAATAGTGTGATGCCCTACTCAGGTTATGAAGTTCTAATTTTACATATTACATCCAAAAACTATGTAAAATTAAATTTAAAATTATTTAAAGTTATGATTTTACATATTATATCCAAGAATTATGTCAAATTAAATTTAAAATTACACCAACTTTGATATCCAATTAATCATTAGTTATATAATATTTCAAAATTTTTATTAATTAAATATTACTATTTTAGAACTATATAAAAATACATTCTATTTTTAAAATTTTGAAAAAAAAACTAAAAAAAATCAATCATAGAAATTAAGGTAAATGGGTAGAGAACAAAATGGTAAAACCATTAATTGATGTAAATGGGAAGAAAATGGAAAGGTAAAAAAAATTGTGATAACTACAAATGTGTTATTATTGCATTATAAATATGACATTGGGTGAACCCGCAATAAGGAATTTGCATAAGCATTTGCAAATTTGCCTAAAGTTGAAGTTAAGTTAATAGTTGTAGAATCATTGGAGTTAAGGTAATAGTTGTATCTAATAATGGATGAAGTTAAGCTCGTAGTTGTATCTAATAATCTAATATTTGAAGATTAATTTTAGTTTTTATAACTATCACTAACTATACAAGTATCACATGTTAATTAAGATATTTTTTATTTTTTTAAAATTATTAATTATTAATTTTGGACGACACCCATAGAATCAATCTGAACAGTACACTTGTCTCATTCTCGTTTAAATTTGGACGATGCCCATAGGATCAATATGGATAGTACACTTGTCTCATTATGCTAGGTAGATGGAAAATCATAGATGGTAGTCCACCCCAAAATTCTAAGATATATACACCTATCGCCATAATTAATAGAATAGTTGTATCTAATAATTGAATAGTTGAAGTTGAAGTTTAATTTTTCCAATTAATAGTTAATTTAAAATTAATATATTGGAAATTGCAGTTTAAGTATAAGTCATGATTGGAGTTGACATTAACGTAATAGTTGTGTCATCAATGGCGTTAAGCTCATAATTGTATCTATTAATAGAATAGTTGTATCTAATAATATAATAGTTGAAGTGGAATTTTAATTTTTTCAACTATCACGATATGTACTTAGTAGATCTTAACTATCATGATATGTTTCTTTAATTGTGATTTATTGTAACATCGTTATTGTTGCTCCAATGCAGTGTCACCTCCAACCTCGAACCATGCGTTAATTAACATTGATGTACCTACCCAAATTAAAACATAATGGATGCATTAAAACACAATGACGTCAGCTTGCAGCTCCCTTATGGGAAGGGAAAATCTAGGAATACATCAAGATCTTCTTACCAATAATAACATAATATATATATATTATTTTTTAAATTTTTATTTAATACATAGTTTCAACAAAATTATAATGATGACTATACAAAAAAACAAGAAACCATGTGGCAAGATAGCACACTGACATCATCCCCAAACATCACCTATTTCAGGCAGGTGCTTCTTATTCCCAACAACGGCGACGAAAATAGGACATGATACTAATTAACTTAATTATACATAAATTGAAGAAGAGGAATGACAGATGGTTTATTGATCCTTCTATTCAATAAAATAGGACAAGATACTAATTATACTTAAATTGATGTTTACTTAAAAACAATTAAATAAAATACAACTTCAATCATTGTGAAATAATAATAAAATATTAAAAAAAAAAAAAACTGAACTCTATACACAAAACGTAATCACCCTTCCTTCTTCCTTCTTGTACTGTATTTGTATGGCGATTGAACTGAACTTTTTTAGGTTCCCCAAAGCTCACAACCATGTTCAATCCTTTTTTTCACATACTCAAGTGTGTTTCTAGAGGTGAGATTTTGTATAGGGAGGAGACAAGGACTATTATACCAACCAATAATATTAATCTATTAAATTATATTTAAAAATTTAACATATTAAAATATATTAAAAATTTAGAATGTCTAAATATATTAAATGGATTACTCTTGAATTCGACCACATCTTACTTCCCTTTGTTGTTCAAAGAGTTACAAGCTCTCTATAATTCCTAGGTGTTCGGATTCATAGTAACGCTTAGGATTGGAAATGAGTATGCTCCTTCTTGTTTCCACGAATGAAGTAACATAACTAGGATGTTCCCATTTTCCAATATTGAGAGTGATGAATTTGAATGTTGTGAAGTGGATTCATGGAAGTTGACCTCTGTGAGCACTCGACGGCCAAGGGTGATAATAAATGAGTTAACTTGCTCATTTATCCCAGAGAGTTCAAAGAATGTGTACTCGAGTTGTCATCCTTCCACATAATGTGTATGATTTAATGAACATGACTCATGAATGATTTTCCAAAACCAACGTAAACACCAAGTTACCAACTGAGAACTCGACCAAAGGGTACTAGTAATTATGACAGGTAAATAAATTCAATGAGCATCAAATCTACAAGTTTCAATTTTGCATACATGTCAAGGTTGACATTTAAATTGTGAGGTTAGCTTCCAAATATGTCCTAAATTGCTAAGTACATTATGTACAATGTCAAAATCCATGCCTGCTCTCAACAAAGCCCCTTCACTGCTTCCCAAGGAATGTGCTCTTCCTTTAGGGCAAAGAGTTTGCTCTTTTCATTCTTTTTCTATGGGGCAGGGGGCCGAAATCACACTTCTTGCTACATGGAGGTTTTTGCTTGAAATGATAGTTTATTTTGTCCATGCCATAGCTTGAGGTTTCATAATTACTCCTAGAGCATTAATGCATAGCCACTCCACAGTTGTTGGCATCATTAAGCAACCAGTTCAAGGCTTATGACATTAGAAGTTACAGTTTAGTATGTGCGTGAGTGACATAGAAATTTGAACATTATGATGTTTAAACTGATTATAAGTATCCTTCTCCTTACTCTGACATGACGTGCTTGGTGACTTGTTCTGCAATAGTGCCATGATCTTAATAAATGCATGAATGATCTCATCCCATCGCCATGTGTTGGGAACAGTTTTATGATGCTTTCATATGTACCAACCAATTATCCCATTTAAGAAAACTATTTAATAAAATACTATATAAATTAAAAACTATAGTATTGACTAAATAGAAATGCAAAAAAATTACTTCCATCGACATAAATAATACCACCTTCACGAAAATATATTTACCCTATCACGGATATAACAATATAAGTTATCATAAATCTATCTTAACCTTGATCGTTGAAGTATCAAAGCTTGTGTTTGATCTTATTTTTTATCTCTCTATGTATATCTATTGAGCTCATTTAGGCCACAGAACAATCTCCAATTAAGTTTTGTTGTGATGATGTTTAGAGTCATAGCTTCAAAATTGTATGGATCATATTGACAACAAAACATATCATTTTATTAACTTGCATGATAAATATCCAATGCATATCAAGAGAGTGGTGAGTGAGGAGAAGGAAACAACAATAATATAAATAATTATGAAAATTATGAAAATTAAGTTTTGCTGTGATGAAATGTTTAAAGGCATAGCTTCAAAACTGTATGGATCATATTAGTATCAAAACATATAGTTTCATAAACTCAAATGGTAAATACTCAATACATATGAAGAGAGTGATCAGAAATTGTTCCACTAATAGAGAGGGGAAGAAAATCAAAGCTGGAGGGGTCTTTGCATGAAGCAGAAGCTTAGAAGGATGGCCAGACAAAATCATTCAATATGACCATAATATTCCATTTTCCAATAGTAATAGTGTAAAATCATGGAAGTGAAGCATTAGAAGTTTCAAGAAGAATGCTCAATGGAATTTGAGTATGAAAAGGAGGATACCACCTAAGGGTTAATCCATGAAGTTGGGTAGCCCTTTCTGCAAGTTGGGGTTTGAAATTTATTTTAAGAACCCTAGATCGAGGTATTTTTAAGTGCTTGATCAATATATTAAGATCTCACTTGAAAGCATTTAAATAATCCCTTGATTGATGGTTTTTTTATTGATGCAGAAAACCATTAATTGAGGTTGTGTTCAGTTAATAAAACCAATCATTGAGATATAGAAATAACGCTAGAGTTAAGGCCTTGTTAAAGCTATAAATCTTGATGGAGGAACATTTTTTTTATAAAAATAGTGCAAAAAATCGCAAATAGATTTTTGGGTCATTTAACCAATTGCAAGCCATAACTCTCAGTTGAGTGTTACAATAACCAACGACCCAAATTCCTCCGCCACTTTTAGATTTTAATCATTCCATTCAACTCAAGATGTCATATTTTTAATTAAATTATAAATTATTTATTTTAATTTAATCAACCAATAATAATTATGGTGTCATATTTTTTTTGGTTTAGATTTTAATTTATTGTTTCAAATATATCATGAAACAATATCATTTTTTACAACATTGTGTTGTGTTGACAAGCATAGATGTTGTTAATTTTTTTCAATGCTCCAATAATGCATGGAGAATTGAAAATTACTGACCAACGCATGGTTCAAAACTAAGATTGCTGAACATTATACAACTCAAATGTTATTAGGTGGATGTAGAATTAAAACTTGAAAGAAAACTATCTTACTATTGAAGAGCACCAATTAAATGTTTGGTAAAACCAACAATCAACATGCTTATCACCAATGTTGACAAGAAATCATAGTTGCTAGTAGGAAAAGAGATCACAACTATAAATACATTATATCAATAGAAACAACACTAATCACGACATTGACCAAAATATTAACTCCATAATGTACATTTCATATTGCAATTCTATACAGACTAACCAATATAGGAGTAGTTTTTTCATTTCATATTGCATGTTAGTCTATGTAATTACATAAACCAAGTTGAATTCACCTATATAAATTAACCAATATAGGAGTAGTTTTTTCATTTCATATTGCATGTTAGTCTATGTAATTACATAAGCCAAGTTGAATTCATCTAATTTGTATGGAAAATATCTAACATCATGCACGAAAGAGTCATTTTGCATGATAAAAAGTTCTTTTGGATTTTCTTTAACCATGGTTCTTTCCTTGAATTCTGTAAAATACTACCTATATAATAGCTCATTCGATCCTATAACATATTGTTTTGGCCTTTTGCATAAATTATATATCCTCATCTTGCATTTATTATCATCTTACATATGTTATTTGTTGAGAGGGATGAGTTCAAGGAAGATTCCCCTCAACTTTCATTAATCAATGGTTTATTGATCTCCACTTCGTGTTAATCATGTAGTCATCATCAACCTTTAAAAAACATCAATAAATCATTCCCTTTTAGCTTCCTCATTTCTTGAAATATGAGTTTAATCCTCCATGCCCTTGTTAAGTATGTATCTTGTGCATCAACCAATGATTATATGGTTTTTTCCAAGCCTTCAGGAATTCATAGTTCTTAGTAGCATTCCTAAGCATCCTCCATGATGAGAATGCATAATGTGTTATGCAACAAGTCCCAAAAATAGCATAAAAATGATAAATAGATTAGTAAGAGTAATATACACCTTATCAATGAATAAAATAAATGAATAGCAATCCTCTTCAAAGGGGAAACCTCCTTACACAATGTACTAAGTACACAAGACAATAAACAATATAATTACTAAAATGAGAAGGTCTTCATCCTATATATAGGATACAAAGGGGTAAATAACAGCTAATGGACCCAAGCTGACATCGCTAATATAATAATACTAATAACAATTACACTAATAGACCCAAGCAAACATCAATAATATGTAATGCGCCACAATATAGGGGGTAATGTGCCATTATATATGGGGTAATGTGCCAACATTTAGAGCTTAACATGTCCCTCCCCTTCAGAAAAGTGTTTTCCTCAACACATAGTTAGTTTTGGATGCTTGTCTACAAAAGAATCCTCTTCCCATTTCAAATCTTCAACTAGTAACTTGTTCCACTTGATGAGCTACTCATTCATAGCTTGATTGCATAGCTATTTGGTCTTTGTTTTGGTGATTTGTTTTGGTTCAAATATGACTTTTCCTTCTTCATTGATCTCTAGAAAGATAATTTCAATCGGGATCTTATCTCCAATTACCTTTTTAAGCAAGAAACATGGAAAACTAGGTGTACCCTTGAAGATGCACCGAGCTCCAATTTGTAAGCCATACTACCAATCTTTTGTAACACTTTATAAGGACCATAGTACTTGGGTGCTAATTTATTGTCCTTATTTAGTAACTTGAGTGACTTTTTTTTGTAAGGTTGAAGCCTCAGAAATACCCAATCCCCTTCTTCAAATTCCTTTAATTGCAATGTTGGTAATCTTTTTATTTCATCCTATTTTTTGACATACCAAGGTTGTCCTTTTGTAACTGGAGAAATTCTTGTTGGTGTGCGAGGTGACCTTTCATAGCTTAAAATTTCAATTTTCCTTTTAAGGGAGATGTGATAAATGGAGTATGGTACCCATAAAGTTCCATAAATGAAGATTTTTTTTAAGACGTGTGGAAGGAAGTATTCTACTACCATTTTGCTAAGGATAACCATTTCACAAATTGCGTTTGTTTATCATATGCAAAGCAACAAAGATAGCCTTCCAATTTGTTTTAACTATCTTAATTTTCCCTTCAGATTTAGAATGATAAGATAAACTCTGACCCAATTGGGTAACCAAACAGAAAAATAATTTACTGCAAAAAAAATCGGTGAAAATTGAATTTCTATCACTTAGAATACTATTCGGGTTTCCATGTAACTTCTGAACTATTTCCATGAAGGATGCATCAACTGTACTTGCACTAAAAGGGTGAGAGACTACACAAAAGTGTGCATTCATCATGAGTTTATTAATAACCACCATAATAACATTTTCCCCTTCCAACTTGGGTAGATATGTGATTAAATACATTAGTACATATGTTGGCATGGATCTAGAGTGCACAAAGTGTGATACTGCCAGCGACGAAGAAGGTGTCGACAAGAACAAAAGAACAACTGTGAAGGGTAAAGAAGCTGACAAACAAGGAATTTTTGGAAAAATGAGTTAATAGTAGCTCAAGTGCACCATTTGTAATGGCCAAGTGAGCCTATAAATAGAAATAGGATTGTAATCTTTGGAGATCATGAGATCATGATTATTTTCATCGATTAGGAGGAAAAAGATCATTATTCGACATTGTACAATTTCGCATATGTGGATTATATTCTGATGTTTCGACATGGATTTGATTTTGTTATCTAGTATCTTCTTTCGGTATTCTATGATGTGAATCTCTCTTATGTGATGTATGAGATTATTTAATGGTGCAATGTCTATGTCTTTTTATTTTCATGCAATTTGATTGATATTTTGCAATGGTTTAAATACATAGATTTAGTTAGATATATGTTCTGGTTATGCTGTGAATGGTTAGATACATGCGAATGCAACTAAGGTAGCATAGTAGTATGATACGAATATGGATTTCTCGTTGTGGTGCGAATGAGTAGGAAGTAGTGCATGTCCCCTCCCCATTGTGGAAATGTGGTTCATGCAACTCCCCTTAAACATCTTGGGTGGTGACTGCACTCACTCGATGGGTGTTGCTAGAAAGGGTAAATAATTTTTGGGCCAATGTTTAAGAAGTCTATGTCAAGATTTGTTGACATCATTACAAAGCGAACCCCTATTGACAAAGTTGTGTGTCAACAAATGGTTTCGTTGTCGAGACTTGTTGGCTGGATTTTCTAACTGATGGCCAACACAGACAGAAATCCCACACAAGGCACTTAAGATAGTCCCCAGTGTGTTTGGAATAGCTAACTCTCATGGGAATAAAGGCCTCGATGCCTCTTTGGTTTTCTCTTTCGAAAGGACAGTCTCCCAAACTAATGATAAGATCTAATAAAATATGATAGAAATGTATTCTAACTAATATGAAATTCAAAATGAATCTAAGATGTAATTTTTCAAATAGTTGCAACAAGTATTTTAACAGCTCCTAAACTGCAAAGATATTTATAAGTTGCTAAAAAACTTGAAATTACAATTATTTAAAAGAAATTTAACTTAAATTCTAATTAAACTATTTTCTATTCTATCTAAATAATTTACCTAAAACTAATTTTATCACATGGGAGCAAGTTTTAAAAGAACTAAAATTATTTTGGATTATGATTTAAAATCTAAAAAAAATTGTTGCAGAAAAATATGAATTCTAATCAATATTTTAGAGAAACAATATTATGGTTTTAATAACACAAATAATAAAATGATATGAAAATTACCATTTTATGATAATGATATTAAATAAACAAAAATCCAAAATAATTTGTACTCAGGAATAAAAATATGAATTTAGGCATGATAACACAGCATACATGCATAAAAAATGATATAAGATGTATGAAAAATTAATAGGAGTTTGATATATATGGAATAAAATCCAAAATAATAGTACCAATACCAAACTGCATGCAAAACTCTGCCTTAGGACAGACTTAAAGTAGTGATCCAATGATAGTAGTTACACTTGACTCCTGTGAATGTCTCTCCATACAAAATCCTGAACTTATAGAAGAAAATAGTGCAGATTTTTTGGGAAAACAATTTCGTAGACCTTCTACAACAACTTCTCCCTGCAGCGTCTCCCTCTCCTTATCTCAAAAATGAAATCAAGAGAATTACGAAGCCTAGACAAAACGTTTTCTCCAGCTCTGTGGAGCAACCCCTTCCTATCCAGTCGAATCTCCATCCTTTATATAGGCGATAAAAAAGAATAACCATATCCACAGTTGGTGCTTATAGCTGGTCATAACAAACATTTTCTGGAAAAATCCAGTTGAAATAGGCCCAAAAATATCCTAGATCCTTCACAATTTTTGGAAACGGCTCGTGAGGAAAGGTAAATCGGCCCATTTCTGAAGTGGATTTTTAATGGTTTTAGCTAATTCATCATGGTTTATCCGCAACCCTTCATGCAAAAACCTATCTTCCAGTTGGTGCGTGATTTGTTTTTTTTATTTTCTGTTAAACTTCTTTGCAATAGAATCTTCTATCATATCTCCTCAGCACTCTGAATGCTATAATGTTTCCAGAACTACTGTTTGATGATCTAGAAAAATATAATGATGGGCATAGCAAATCCTTTAATTAATCAATGCAACAAACTTTCGTAGAAGTTTCCAATGATGTGGTGTAATAGGTTTTTCTTAAATGTTTTTGTAAAATCTTCTTTCCTTAATCGTTTGAAGACTGCATACAAAAATAAGAATTCTTAATGTATGAGTTTTAAATATGTGTTTAAATATCTTATTAGTAAAGGATAATGAGAATTTGTAAATAAATAAAATAAGCAAGAAAGATTAAGGAAGGCAAAATGATAATAGAGTTTTTCCTTTTCTATTTTGCATCCTCCTTTCCCAATTTCATGACTCAAAAATTGCGATTTGAATAGATTTCCGTTTTAACATGCTACAGTTTAGCCTTCCATTTCGTGCTCTTTAATGACTCGGTAGCAGTCCCTTTAGCTGGCAAGCTCTTCAATATCTTCTTTGCGTAACAATGTGGTGATTTCTTTATTATTTTTGGCAGCAATTTTGGCGTAGGTTATCATCTTCTCCATGCATGACGATATTCCCTTTCATTTAATTTGACTTGACTATCTCTTAATTCAAAACAAAATTCTAGTTTGTTTTTCTGGTTGGAGTAACAACTCTTGGCATCAAATTCTTCAAACACAAGACATGTATATTTTAATGATAGCATGTTAAATCTTTCTTTGTTTCTCTCGCTTGCTTGTAAGTGTAATACTTATAGTGGCGATCTCAACTTGGGTGATTATATTTTCTTTGATGTTAAACCCAATGTTATGGCATTTCCACATGGCATTAACCTAAAAATAATAGTAAAACATCACAATTTGAAGTTATTGTATGAGGATTAACACTTTATATAACAATGTTTTATTTTAAGTCTTAAATAAAAGCAAAGCTTATCCTAAGCCAACGTGAAAATAAATGTCACAGGAAAAATTTCTTCATAAGGCAATAAATAACAATATTTCAAGTTCCACCTCATCCATACTTATTCTTCAAAAAAAAAAATCACAAAATTTCCATGAGTGATGATAATGTCACGCAATATTTCTTGATATTGAAAGAAATTAGATGTGAAATTATATTAACCCTCAAAGAGAAAAAAAAAAGAAATATTACATTTTAGGATATGAATGGTTATAGATTACCTTCAATTCCATAAAGAAACATTAAATGAGTAATGCATATTTGACATAGTTTTAAGGAGTAACTTTCTTTGAAATCAATGGATATCATCTCATAAAGATTTATCCATTCATTTATAATATATGACTTAAACCAATCTCCTTTTAAAGATTATTTATTTGAAAGCTAAAATAATGCAACCAATATTGTCTTGAAAGTAAAGTGAATATAATTAGACAATAATAAACGTTAGCTTTTATTAATAAAGAAGATTTGTTAAGACAATTGTATGGAAATTAAAAGTTTAATTATCCCATGTATGTGAACATTTCATGAGCCACAAATATCCCATATGAATGAAACATGAAATTCATTTATCTGAGAGAAAATATGACTATGGTCCTCTTATTCTTTAAAATGAGAGTCGAGTATAAATGAGCTTCAACTAGAAATAGTGAAAAAATCATATCATTGATAATGAGAAGGCCAAAATTTGACAAAAGTGTCAAAATGTTATAACAATCCAATTAATCCAAATTGAAACATGTGATTATCTTGAATAAGCTTGAATATGGGTATGTAACCATTGTTAAACGACCAAGAAACCATAAGACTAATGTGATAAGGATAAAACAACTCATCGAATCTCAATTTTGTGAAAGGTAAGAATTTTAACCAAATGTTTAAAGGCTTGAAAAAGTCAATGGATCATTCTAATTCAAAATTAAGAGCATGAGCCCGTTATTTGATATTAATTATTTCAGGATGTAGATAGAGATAAGCGTTTGCTCAATTCATTTTGATTTGTCAAAGTTCTCATTAATAATGTTAAGACTGAAATTTGGCAAGGCTATCGTAAGGCCCAGATAATTGAATTCGTTTAAAATAAGGCATTCAATCAAATCAGTTGAGGTAAAATAATGGTATGTTAGTGTTTTCAAACTAGTATAAAGTAAGAAAAATCAAATGACAAAATAATCAATTGTTGACAAAACAATCAATTAAATAATATAACGAAATGATAATGAATTTTCACTCACTGCTTAGATTGCAAAGTTATTACCGCATAGAAAAAAGCATCAATTCAAAGCCAAAACTTGAGCAAATAAGAAATCACTAAATCATCTATCATGAAAACTAAGTCGAAGAGAAGCCAGTGCAGAAAATCAAACAACTAGCTAAATATAACAAAAATAAAAGAAGACCAAGACCTAAGTATTTACAAATTCTAGTGTGGGGCCTCTTGATTTTTGCGAGAATCAAGGGGATTTGTTGGGGTGCCAACAAATGGCGAAATGCTGGGAAAACCGGTTATCACTATATGTTTACCTGAATATTAAGGATATAGGAAAACAAAATCAAGGTTTTCTCGAAATATCAAACTTCACACCACATGACTTTATTCTGCCACTAGCCTATAGAGTAAAGTTTGAACTTTAATACTGTCACAATCAAATGAATTATCCCAACTATTATTGAGAGATTTCATAAATATGAATGACTTTTAAATATATGCATAAACCTTATCAAGAATGCTTTCTCAATAGCTAAGTATAATTGAATAACACTAGCATAAAGATATGACCTCCATACCTTAACAAGATATCTAGATAAATTCCCCATCCATTAGAAATAAATAAATGAAAGATAACATTTGTTTTTCTCTTCTTTCTTTCTTTCTTTCTTTCTTTTCTTTTTAAATTTTTTCTTTTTAATTATATCTTTGATTCAAGACTACTATCCTGGCCTGGTAACCAGATATTGATAGCATCATTCATGAGAACTGCGAGAGATAAACAAGTCGGCTCGTGATGAGGCCTCCTGTCCCTTGATGTTATGACCAACATCCATCACCCTAGTGAGAAGAAATGATGTTATCCCCGACAAGGCTGATGACCATGATTAGGTCGGCTCGTAATGAGACCTCCTATTCTTCAATCAAAGTTTTTAATTAAATTTATAAATTTTTTCTATTGGATGGGAAACAAATCCAAATAAGATTTCTATAATAACATGAAAGGCCTAAACATGGCTAATGTCATTGATTCATAATGATTCAGAGAGAAAAATTTCTCAACAGGTTAACTTGCCTAGATAATGATATCATTCTCAAAATAAAGTCAAAGAATAATAATCGTGAGTTCAACTGACTGATTAGCTAAGTTCATAAGAAATCTTTCAAGGCTACGAATGATTTAGTCATAGTAAGAAAATTTGATATGGCAAGAAACTCCTTACAATAATTTCCCTTAAAGATATCAGGTTGATTAATAGAGAAACATATGGACATCCAATAGTGTGCCATCAAATTATTATTTATCTACAATGCTCCCTTATTAAACAAAGAGAAAAATCAGAAATCTTAGAATATTAAAACTACTAAAACTAATCAACCAAACAAATTTAAAAATTAATTGAACCTGAGCATTCAAAAATTTATATACAAAATAGGATCTAATCAAATCAAAATCTCAACCAAAAGGTATGTATCACAATTCGAAAGGAAATAAGAAATAAGTATTCACAAAGATGGAAAATTTCTTCGATGATAAGCAAAATCTATCGAAACTTCAATTAGTTGTCGAAGAAAATAAATAAACTCGAAATGTAAAAATTAAAACATGGTCATATTCTATGAGACGAGCTATACAAAATAGTGTAAAAATCATGAAATGATGACATGCATACAGAAAGATGACCAATCTCCCAATATTTAAATTGACCATATGATATAGTAATACAAAGAATTGAATTCTTAATAATTCATCAAAAGGTCAAATTAATGATAGAAAAAGGAAGATAGTGATATAATATGCATATAGGACGAAGATATTATAATATACAAAAAATAAGTTCATCATAATGTCGAATTTCTAGCTCATTATCGTGAAAATGTTTCAATTGTAAAATTTCTCTTTTTCTTGAGGTTGTGTTCAATTTTAAATGAATAAGTTTAAATAAAATAGATCCTTTATTCAATATTATTTACAAGAAGAAAATAAAAATGAAGCAAATTCTAAACGGTGCATTTTATGATTATAATTAAAATAAGCGAATCTTGCACATTGGGTACTAAGAATCAATCTCATCAAAGAATAATCAACAAATACTCATGAAATGGTCTTAATCGGAACCAGAATGGTTTCCTCTCTGTATATTCAATAAACAATGAATAGTTACAATACCAATGTCAAGCAATAGCTTGAATCCATGAGGAATTCGAATTCAGTGAATGAGTCTAGCTTAACTGACTCTCAACCATTGGTTCACACTCAGTTAACCACTTGACCAAAACCCTATTTGACTCACCAAACCCTAACTGAAGTCGGATTGCAATAAATGACTAAATCTCAACTGAAGGAGATCAAACACATGTCATAGCAAGCCAACCATCAAGTGCTAGTGCTCCATGACTTCAATGAACCCCGATGAGGTTAACTGAAGCTGAACTGACTATCAGAAGTTGGTGAAAGTGCCCTGTTGACTCTAGATCATTAAATAATAATAAATAATCATTAAATAATATATTTAATGAGAGGAGGCGCCTTAACTGACTAGTTGAACTGATCGTAACCACCAATTAGCAATTAGGTACATTAATATCACTCAGATCACCTTCGAAGTGCTCCAGTTAGCCTCCTTGACCGTAGGTAGGCGTGGGTGTGACTGGATGATGGAAATTAATGCTCCGCTGATGTCAATTAATGTCAATTATACTTAGGATAGTGCTTTAACTAGGCCAATTTAACCAAAAAGAGTGTGTATGGTGGTAAATGTCTCCAACACCCCCGCTTAAGCTATACTTAGGAAGAGTTAGAAAACATAGATGCAGAAAAATGATAGGGCCCCAGAAACTAAGGCCATAGGTGACCCTGTACAATAAAGTACCTGCTTAATATAACCAAGGAAGCAGGGAAAACCTCATGGGAAAAATACCCCCCCTCAAACTAAGCAATAAATCAAGAATTGGTTCTTCTATGCAGCAGCATCCTGAGACTGTGCATGTGAATCTATGAATCCAAACTAAATGAATATGTCTGGAGTAATCTTCCACTTTGGAATAAGAACAATGTACTCAACTGAATCAGAAATATAAACAGTTGCACAGTGAAAACTGGACCCATGTAGAGTAGCTAAAATCATCTGAAGAGAGAGCAAAGGTTCTTGAGGATTCAAACCATGTGTAGAACACTCAAGAAACTGATATGTTGCAGCCTTGAATAGAAAACCATGAGTGGTAAAATCAGCCCTAATTTTTAGGAGCAAGTGTCCAAGCGGATGCAGTATGTCTTCCTTTTTACTAGTTCTGTGAGGAGATGAGCATGTGACCAAATGTAGAGAAGCCCTGGGACTCTGGAGAGCGAATGCTTGAGCTCCATAATCTGATATGGCTTTATAAATAGCTAATGATTCAAAAAATAATATATCAGCAACCTCATAGGAGGAAACTAACAACAAATCCCCAACAACAAAATTGAAGAAGAATTGCGGTACTTGATTTTTCACACCGGAATTCGTGAGAGCAGCTACAAGCATGACTGAAAGATCTTGGATTTTAAAATATGAAAAAAATAATATCAGATCAGAATGTAAATCAGATCTAAATAAGTTCACAATATATCCAAAACTATGAAATGAAATCAAATCCCTAGCAGCAGTTTTGTAGGAGACTTGCGGTACTTGTTTCTTCACACCGTTCATGAGAACAGCTACAAGCAGTGTTGAAGGTTTATGAAACTAAAATTTTGAACCAATAAATATCATATCAGATCCAAATAAGATCATATCAGATCCAATAAGGTTCATATCAGATCCAAAATTATGGTCAACCGAGACGGTGGATGCACAGTTGTCTTTTTCTTCAAAATAATGAATTTTGGTGCATGCAATCCTACAGGAATTTGCGGGAAGATCTAGATCATGGGGAATGAATTGATCACTCTTGTAATCTGATATTTTTTCCAAAATATCCAACGTATTACATATTTGCACACCAGCAGCAACATTAGAGGAATAAAAATCAAATTTCTCTTCACTTTCGGAAGCAATCACTGGTAAATTTTGCACAAAATTCGAAGGAAAATCATAGGTGAATGTTTGCATGGAAGTGTAGCAGTATTTTTATTCAATATCAAAAATTCGAATGCCTTCTTCTACTTCAGAAATATGAGGAGCTGAGATATCAGCGATCTAATGAACTTCCAGAGCATCAGGAGAAGGAGTCACTGCATGGAGATTTTCTTCAATTCGAATTGAATGTGTAGAAGATTCTGCTTCATCTTCATCTTGAAAAACTTCATCAGAGAGAGTAGAGGCTGAGAATTTTGAGTAAAGAACTATTGTGGTACTAGATGTTATATCCAAAGTACTATTATGATCCTCATTGTGCTTTCCAAAGGTTCTGTCCAATTTTGTCCAGAGATCCTTTGGGTATTCAGCAAAACCATTAAGGTAGTACAGGCTAGGAGAAAGGGCTAGACATATTGCTCCAAAAGCTCTATCACCATCATTTATCTATTTATTCTCATTCTCATAAGAATATTTTCCAAGTCTGATAGACACCTCATAGAGACCTCGTCTCTTCAGAGATGCAATCATCTTCAACTTCCATTTCGAATAGCTTGTGAATGGGGTGAGAAGAAGGATTGATGAGTCCATTTGAAGTTGTACTTGTTAAAACCTGCAAATCAAAACAAAAACGGGCATGGTAAGGTCAGACAGCCTACACATTATAGGATTTCATCACACCCAGCATAGTCAATCAAGCAAGCTTTATCAACAAGTTCTTTACTTGGGATATTGAGTGGTAAGCCTTGGCTTCTGGTGCAATGCTAGGTTTTCAAGATATTGCTCAAATTTCATGGAGAAATATGTCAAAAATCTTGTTTTTGAGAGATAGATCTTTGATCCGCCATATGCTCTGATACTATATTAATCTTGCATATTGATCTAGGAACTAAGAATCAATCTCATCAAAGAATAATTAACAAATACTCATGAAATGGTGTTAATCGGAACCAGAATGGTCTCCTCTTTGTATATTCAATAAACAATGATTAGTTACAATACCAATGTCAAGCAATAGCTTGAATCCATGAGGAATTTGAATACCTAAGGAGAAAATTTGAATTCAGTGAGTGAGTCTAGCTTAACTGGATCTCAACCATTGGTTCACACTCAGTTAACCACTTGACCAAAACCCTAATTGACTCACCAAACCCTAACTGAAGTCGAAGTGCAAGAGATGACTGAATCTCAACTGAAGGAGATCAAACACATGTCATAGCAAGCCAACCATCAAGTGTTAGTGCTCCATGACTTCAATGAACCTTGATGAGGTTAACTTAAGCTGAACTGACCATCAGAAGTTGGTGGAAGCGCCCTATTGACTCGAGATCATTAAATAATAATAAATAATCATTAAATAATATATTTAATGAGAGGAGGTGCCTTAACTAACTGGTTGAACTGAATGTAACCACCAGTTAGCAATTATGTGTATTAATATCACTCAGATCACCCTCAGAGTGCTCCAGTTAGCCTCCTTGACTGTAGGAGAAGGCTAAGTTAGCCTCCTTGACTGTAGGTAGGCGTGGGTGTGACTGGATGATGGAAATTAATGCTCCACTAATGTCAATTAATGTCAATTATACTTAGGATAGTGCATTAACTAGGCCAATTTGACGAAAAAGAGTGTGTATGGTGGTAAATGTCTCCAACAAATTCCATGTCAAAGGATAAACTCATAAGAAAAATAAAAAATATGTATTCTTGTGTCATCATGTTTTAAGAAAATAGTATGAACAAGAATACTAAATAAATTATAGAAAATTTCCTTGAACATGTTTGGATGGTGGACCACCTTTCATTGAAATTCTTGATAACTGCTTTATTTGAAACAAAACGTAAACTAATTTATTCACTAGCTATCCTAATCCTAAGCTAAACTACATATATACAAAAGATTAAGTAAAATCAAACAACCAATGAAGCCATTGAAGCATTTCCAATTCTAAAAAATGGAATTTGTTAAACATCAGTATTTGGAATCGAGATGCTTCATGTTGAAAGATCTAAAAAAATAATTCAAATCCATTATTTTCAAAGAAAGGAAAATGAACAGGAAATTCCTTTAAGTATGACTCTTCCAACCATATGTAAATCAGAACATGAAAATCAGATTGGATCTTATAAGATTCAATGAATTGATTTGACATCTTATCATAAGGACACAAAAAAATTGATGATTCAAAAAAAGACTTAATGGAGGCTATTTCATTTAAAGAAATTTTATTATTATATAAAACATCCTTATCCATCATATTTCTCAAAATGTGTGTCTATTCAAAATCTTTTACATTGGTGAAATTTACACAAGGTAGACAACCAATAGGTCTTTCTTCCAGCTCATAGTTTTCTTTATTGACCAAATCAACATCATAGGTATGTGTTTTTTTATGAATAGGGCTTGATTGATTACTATCATCTGCTTCCTTAAAATGGACAAAAGCATTGCTTTTCTTCTTTTTCAAAATATTTGTCTGTATTAGTTTTTCCTTAAAATTTTGATTTTTAATCAAGTTGTAAGTAGAATAAATACTTTGAAATTCATTTTCAATCTTAGCCAATTCTTTCTCCAAAGACCTATTTTCACTATGTTCTTTATGATATTCTAATCTAGTAGATAATGATGAAGGATATTCAATTAATTGATTGTCTAATTCATATTTCTGAAAATAAAAAGGATCCAATTTATGTATTTCAAAATCTAAACTACAACTAATGATTTGAAGGTTTCGATTAATGATTCCAAGATCTTCATCAACATTAGAATGTATATATTGATCAAATGGGAAGGTAAAATTATCTTCATGCTTATCATCTGTTAAAAGAAGATTTTCCAAATCATGTAAAGTAGATAATAAATCATCTTTATTCCCAATTCTATTCTCATCCATGGTGTGATCAAACTCAGAAATAGGCAAATGATCAGATATGGTAGAATTGCTATGTGATAAATTCAAAGTATTAGAGTTAAGATTTTCTTCTAAAATTGTGGGTTTATATTTTAGACAATGAAGGTCAAAAGTAAGACATTCAACATATCTATTTGAGGAAGAAAAATTTAAATTTATTTCACTTTTTCTGTTCTATGTAATTCTTCCCTTTTGTAAACAAACTACTTTATGGCATAAAATCTTAACTTGTTCTTCTAATCTAGATAATTCTGAAATCTTGGACTCGTCTTCAATATCATTTTCATCAGATAAAGAAAAATGAGAAAAACTTTCAGAAGAATATCTTTTGAAATATTTTTCAAGTTTTAGAGTATACTCACATGCTTCATGTAAATTCATTATGCCCTTTTGTAAAATGAACATAGCCATGTCTTTGGGAAGAGATTGTACATACCATTCTTACATAATGTCTGTTGAAGGTCTATGCTTCTCGTGTAAGCTAAGAAATACCTGTCGAAAGAGAATATTGAAATCATTGATTGATTCACCATCGTTCACCTGCATTTCATAAAGATTG
>LPNX010807129.1:75158-110164 GCA_001517045.1 Pseudotsuga menziesii
TCTATCTATATAATACCTAAAACTAATTTTATCCCATGGGAGCAAGTTTTAAAAGAACTAAAATTATTTTGGATTATGATTTAAAATATAAAAAAATTGTTGCAGAAAAATATGAATTACAATCCATATTTTAGAGAAACAATATTATGGTTTTAAATAACACAAATAATAAAATTATATAAAAATGACCATTTTATGATAATGATATTAAATAAACAGAAATCCAAAATAATTTGTGCTCAAGAAGAAAAATATGAATTCAGTCATGATAACACAACATACATGCATAAAAACTGATATAAGATATATGAAAAATTAATAGGAGTGTGATATATATGAAATAAAATCGAAAATAACAGTACCAATACCAAACTGCATGCAGAACTCTGCCTTAGAACAGACTTAAAGCAATGATCCAATGACAGTAGTTACATTTGACTCCTGTAAATGTCTCTCCATACAAAATCCTGAACTTATAGAAGAAAATAGTGCAGAGTTTCTGGGAAAACAATTCCGTAGACCTTCTACAATAGCTTCTGCGTGGCAGCGTCTCCCTCTCCTTATCTCAAAAATGAAATGAAGAGCATTACAAAGCCTAGAAAAAAAAAATTTCTTCAGCTTTGTGGAGCAACCCCTTCCCAGTCATTCGAATCTCCATCCTCTATATAGGCGATAAAAAAGAATAACCATCTCCACAGTCAGTGCTTACAGCTGGTCGTAACAAATGTTTTTTGGAAAAAACCGGTTGAAATAGGCCCAAAGATATCCTAGATCCTTCACAATTTCTAGAAATTTCCCACGCTAAAAGGTAAATCGTCCCATTTGTGAAGTGGGTTTTTAATGGTTTTAGGTAATTCATCACGGTTTATCCACAACCCTTCATGCAAACACCTATCTTCCAGCTAGTGCGCAATTTGCTTTTTTTATTTTCTGTTAAACATCTTTGCAATAGAATCTTCTATCATATCTCCTCAGCACTCTGAATGCTATAATGTTTACATAAATTATGTTTGATGATCTAGCAAAATAGAATGACGACCATAGCAAATCCTTTGATTAATCAATGCAACAAACTTTTGTAGAAGTTTCCAATGATGTAGTGTAATAGGTTTTTCTTAAATGTTTTTCTAAAATCTTCTTGCCTTAATCGTTTGAATACTCCATACAAAAATAAGAATTCTTAATGTATGAGTGTTAAATATGTGTTTAAATATCTTATTAGTAAAGGATAATGAGAATTTGTAAATAAAGAAAATAAGCAAGAAAGTTTAAGGAAGGAAAAATGATAAAAGAGTTTTCCATTTTCTATTTTGCATCCTCCTTTCCCGATTTCATGACTAAAAAATTGTGATCTGGATATATTTCCATTTTAACATGCTATAGTTTAGGCTTCCATTTTGACCTCTTTAATGACTCAGTATCGGTCCCTTTAGCTAGCAGACTCTTCAATATCTTCTTTGCTTAACAATGTGGTGATTTCTTTATTATTTTTGGCAGCAAATTTGGTGTAGGTTATCATCTTCTCCATGCATGACAATATTCCCTTTCATTTGATTTGACTTGACTATCTCTTAATGCAAAAAAAATTCTAGTTTCTTTTTGCGGTTGGAGTAACAACTCTTGGCATTAAATTCTTCAAACACGAGGCAGGTATATTTTAATGATTACATGTTAAATCTTGCTTTGTTTCTTTCGATTGCTTGTAAGTATAACACTTATAGTGGCGATCCCAACTTCAGTGATTATCTTTTCCTTGATGTTAAACCCAATGTTATGGCATTTCCACATGGCATTAACCTGAAAATAATCGTAAAACATCATAATTTGAAGTTATTGTATGAGGATTAAGACTTTATATAACAATGTTTTATTTTAAGTCTTAAATAAAAGCAAAGCTTATCCTAAACCAACGTGAAAATAAATGTCATAGGAAAAAAGTCTTTATAAGGAAATAAATAACAATATTTCAAGTGCCACCTCATCCATACTTTATTCTTCCAAACAAAAAAAATCACAAAATTTCCATGAGTGATGATAATGTCATGAAATATTTCTTGATATTGAAACAAATTAGATGTGAAATTATATTAACCCTCAAAGAAACACTACAACAAAAAATGGATTTAGCGTCTCTTTTTGCATCCTTTTTTGCGTCTAGACCATCTTTCAGTGTATTTTTCTTCATTTTTTGGACAATATGGTGCAATTTCATGGGTTGGTGCTATTTTAGGTGTTTTTTGCGTCCTTTTTTCTAAATATGGCACAAATTGTGGCATAATTTGCACTGGTTTTTGCACCTGGTTATGCGGCATGTTTTGCATCAGGTTTTGCGCCAAGTTTTGAGCCTAGTTTTGCACCTAATTTTGCGCCTAGTTTGTACATCTACTCTTGTTGCGCCCCCTTTTATGCCCACATTTGCCTCAACTTTTACGCCCTTGTTTTAATCCACTTTTGCATCCTTTTTTACATACACTTTTTCATCTACTTCTGCTACTTTTTTTGCATCCCTTCATGTGCCACGTTTTGCATCAAATTTTACATCATGTTTTGAGTCTAGTTTTGCATCTCGTTTTGTTTCAGCCATTTTTGCATCCACTTTTGCATCCATTTTTTCATCCACTTTTCCACCCACGTTTTCATCCCTTTTTGCATCTCATTTTGCATCCATGTTTACGTCTTTTCTTGCATCTACTATTGCATCCACTTTTACATCCACTTTTGTCGCATCCCAATTCACACCCATTTTGGTGCTTACTTTTACACCCACTTTTGCTTCAACTTTTGCATCCACGTTTGCATTTGTTTTTGCATCCAATTTTACATCAGTTATTACATCCCTTTATGCATCCATTTTTGTATCCACTTTTGCATTGGGTGTTATGACTACTTTTGCATCTACTTTTGTTGCATCCACTTTCGCATCCAATTTTGTATCCAATTTACGTCCATGGTTGTATCCACTTTTGCGCCAATTTTTTCATCATGTTTTGCTTCAATGATTGCATCATTTTTTGCATCACCTTTTGCATCCATTTTTGGTGCACCCCATTATGCGGCCACTTTTGCACCTACCTTTGTTGCATCCATGTTTTTATCCACTTTTGCATCCAATTTTACACCCAGATGTTGAAGATGAAAATGAGGATAATGATTATGATATTGAGGATGGTTATGATGATGATGATAATGTTGTTGATAATGAGGAGAACGATGACAATGATGATGATGATGATGATGGTGATGATGATGAGGATAATGGCAATGATGACATTGCCGATGATTATGATGGCAATGAAATGAATGATGATGATGGTGATGATGACAATGACAATGATGATGAATACAATGAGAATGATGATGTTGATCAGCTTAAAAAATAAGTTGTTATTTTTCATGCATAAATCGTGTGTGTCCTCCATGACCCTTTTCCACTAATTACATATTTTGGGTAGATGTTATTTCTTATGCCAAAGGTAATGATGAATAACTGATGAAAATGTCAATAATCATGATGATCATGATATCAAGGACAATGGCAATGATGATGACATGGATGATGATTATGCCGATGATGATGAATATTATGATAATCATGATGACAATGACAAAGATGACGTTGATGATCATGATCATGATCATTTCCATCATCATCATCATAAAAAACATCATCATTGTCATTGTCATCTAGTTCATCATCGTCATCATTTAAATCATGCATAGAAAGTGGGATTATTCTAAAACACCCCACCAAAGTACAAAATTCAAACCACGAGGGAAACATAATATTGAAATTGTTCCAATTTTCTTTCTCCCAACAAAAGAAGTTGCATGATATGACTTAGCAAGATCATATATACTTGCAGAATTATCTAAAGTAAGGTCCTGAACAGAAAACACAGATCTCAGTGCTGAGGCTAGACAATATCATAACAAAAAGGAAAAACTGCAATGAAATAAAAGAATACCTGTGCAGTAGAATATTGACACAAATGTTTGAGGCCTTCTAAAATATATTGATCAGTATCTCTCAGAAGGTCTTGTGCAATATTTGTTTTCATCTCTACTGTACCAGTGTATATAAATATGACACCAGTACCCCATCAGAATCATCAAACATTCTTGGACAAAACATATTTGAGTTCTAACATGTCATGATTTCTTTCATATTCAGCTTGAACTCTTTATAACAGGAATGAATCCTTTGTTATTGCCATAAGAAACACATAGAAGAAATTATAATAATTACCTCATCATTAGTTCAAAGAATGCTTAGGTTATATTTGGAATTTCAATATCCTTTGCCTATTTCAATATACGATCTTTTTCATTAAATTGGAGGTACACTTCTTTCTTGAAACTCTTTAGGACTCTTGATACATGATGCTTCCTTTATGTGCCCATTAAAAATTTCTATGTCTTTAATGTTTTCCTTCCTCAAGGCTTGTATCTATTTTCTTGCTATTTTTCAGAAAAGTTACACAAAGCTACAATTTTGGCATTGCCCTTGTTTTGGTTCCCAACAAGGAAGATTATTTTAGGTTATACTTTTATAGCATGGCTACCACTTTCCACTTCCAATCGGAGGAGATTGAGATTACCATGGATTACATGTACTTGATGTTTCCCTTCTCAGAGCTAATTCATCTCAGAGTTGAAAAAATTATTCCATTAGAATATCTTTCTGCAAATCCCCTTCATCTTCTTGCATGTTTGTTCTTATTTATAGTTTCCTATATCGCTCAGTATACTTTTGTACACACATGTCTATTTGTTTCAAATTCTGAAGAAGTCTAAATAGTTTTTGTTGCTAATTAAAGGGCACAAATTTGGCTCTTCCACACCAAAAATACTAACTGATCCTAATTTGAATGGCACAATGGAGCATGGCACAGTATATCTATCTCCAAAAGTTCTCAACTAAAACTGCCCAATCTCAAAACTGATTCTCTTTCTTGGTTGGTCCTGTCAAGTGCCCCTAAATTTCTTCTTTTACATTAACAAAATAAATTCATAGGACTTGAGAAATTCCCTCAACATATCTCCTCATGTGGCAATCTAATGGGATCACATGCATAATTTCTTCCTGTTGCCTTTCATATAAAAATTGAATTGAAATCGTTTGAATAAGTTTTATTGCATTAGGATTTGCTAAGTCTTTTAAGTTTCCCGGGAAGTGGCTTGTATCATATTGCTTAGAGAAAATATGATCCTCGTAATTCTTATGGATTTGTGAGAGGTGAAGTAGAATGCCATTTTGAACGTCATTGTTTGTTTTATATGCTTAAGTTATATCCTGCTTCGTAAAATATATTCCTACAAATTTGAATGCAATTATAGGTCACCCTCTATGACTATTCTTTATAATAAACTGTAAATAGGTCACCTTTGGCTTATTTCAGCTCATTATTTGTATCATGTTCTAGGTTTTTCTAGGTTGTTTTTTCTTTGCTTGGGCTATTAGGGGAATGGTGAATAAGGCCTTCCCGAAACATAAATTGATTATAGTTTTGTAGTAAAAAACTTAGGTTTTTCCTTCAGATTTCAATGCATGAGGGAATTAGAAATGCTAGTAGTATTTGTATTTCCCAAGAATCTATAAGATTGCTCAGATTTCCTTCAATTTGGTCTGTACAATTTTAGATTTTATAGGAGTGCACCTTGCTTTTTAGAGTTTAGGCTTATGGTTAATGCCAATAGGGTTTTAGTTTTTGTAAACGTTGGTGCACAATCAGGGTTTGATTGAGAAATTGTTAACTTGAAACACTTTCAGTTCAATGGATGTTGTGGCCTCTAGTTTGATATTTTGATAGTATAAAAATATATTTGGTATATTAATCATGAAATGTTTTTATTTGTCCCTTTAGTGTCTTTAGTTGTCCAAGCTCATGATGAAATTCTCACACATGAATCTGTCAAGCATGTATCAATGTTCAATGTTTTTGAATGAAGAGAGCGCTCTTTACAGTATATGGTATTTCATTCAAATGAGAATTTCACATTCAGTGTGAATTTGTGTTTTATTTTATTTTTCCAATTTGTTTTTTTTTATAATATTGTAATTATATTGATTCTTGGTGTATCAAGAAAGTGGTTTTGATTTTATATTGTAATTATATTGATTATTAGTGTATCAAGAAATTATAAAACCTAAGTTGAAAATTCTCATAAAAGTTTATAAATACAATTTTTTATTAAACACTAAATATTAATAATCTACACATCATTTTTTTATTAAACATTTTATTAATAATTTCAAAATCATGTAAAAAATTATAAAATATAAATTTACATTACAATATATAAAAAAATAATTTTATAATAAAATTTATATTACGCTAAAATATTTTAAAGTTAAAGATTATTTTTAATATGTTCAGAGCAGGAACCAGTTCAGCCCGTATGTTCATAGCAGTTATTAATTCCTTTTGCAAAGAAGCCTTGATGACAACAGATATTGATCTTGAATGTTTCTTCTCAATTACTGGTCGGGCACGCAAATGATGTTATTGGCTGTCTAGCCCTTATGAATGGCTTGACTGCCCTCATGACTGAACTTATGTAATCCTTTTTTTTTATGCTCAATCGCTCCAAAAGTTCCTTAATTCATATAAATAGAACTGTGAATCATTTTTAAAATGATTGCATGAGGTCATCGTGGACATTATCCAATCACACAAAATAAAAAATTGATGTGTAAAGGAAAAACTTATAAATTATAGAACTAGTGACTTTCCTTAGAGGGGTGGAATCAACCCGTGGTCTATAGCTATAACAATTAATTTATTCCTGGGTGGATTAGTCTTTCCAATATGACAAACGGATAAAAGTGAAAATGACTAGCCAAGGTGATTTAACTTTTTCAAATTAAGAAAAGAAGTTACAAATACATTCTTATAAAATAGTGATCATATTGTTTTTTATTTTTCAAATTAATAAAAGAAGTTGCACATGCATTTTTATAAAATAGTGATCATAAGAAATGTTTAAGGGATGAAGAAAGTGTACTAAAAAGAAGAGCCTTAACCCAAAAAAAACATTAGACACTCAATTTGATTTATTTTTTATTTATTTAATGTTTTTAACTAATTTTGAAATACAACTAAGTTCCATTTTTTATATTCTTATTTTTTATTTTTACCTTTAAAATGAGTTCAACTTTTTAGTTTATATTCTTTAGGGTTGGGGGTGGGCTCACAGGGTCATGTTGTCATTAATTGAGAATGACATTGTGGCTGGATTGAACTCCAGTAACCATGGCCTCATAAAAATACTCGCGTTCCCCTAGAACCACTACTACATATGGCTCAAAATTCCCACGACAGGTTGCCACGAATAAGTGAAAATTGAATTTTTCGTGGAAAAAATATTTTAAAATTTTGGAAAAAATGAAAATGTCCTCGACAATTGTCACTATAGCAACACATAGTCCATATATAACATCGCTATAGCGATGTTCGTTCGATTGTCTCCCCTTGTTTAACAATAAGTTTTATTAGCTTATAACCTCAACTATTTTATTTAGCAAGCCTCCAACGTGGTCATATTTAATGCTTATTAAACTTAAAATACCTCTTTTTATTTAATTAAATTCATTAATAATCTATAATATCAAACTAAAATAATATCTTATATTAAATTAAAATATATTTTTTCAATATTCATTTTCCTAAAATTTCAACCTATATTTATTTATTTATTAAACCTTTGTTTCCACCTAATTGTTCATATCCATAATAATATGGTTATATAGTTATTCATTTACTTACTAATATTCCATAAAGATGAAAATAACACTACCTCATAATCCATTCTAACTCGAACATGGTCAAAATTCAACTTCACTCAATCCTTTATAATCCTTCTTCTTACCTTTTTTAAATTATCTTTTGCAACTTTGTCAAAGTCCAACTTCACTTAGCCCTTTTTAGGTAGCTTGTGGTATTCTTCTCAAAGATTTGTCATTGTCCTTCATGATGATGTTGAATAATTTGTTTTACTTAGACTTATCTTATCTTATACAACAAGAAATGATATCGTTATCATTGGGATTTTTATTAAACGTTTGGACTTATCACTCATATCTACAATAAGTGATAATTGTGGGTTTATCATGACATTCATCATACATATTATCACTTGAGTATATTATAGTGCATCCATTGTCCTTCATTCTAATGTTGAATAATTTGTTTTGCTTAGACTTATTTTATCTTATACAACAAGAAAAGCTATCGTTATCATTGGGATTTTTATTAAAAATTTGGACTTATCACTCATATCTACAATAAGTGATCATTGTGGGTTTATAATGACATTGATCATACATATTATCACTTGAGTATATTATAAGGCATCCATTGTCCTTCATGATGATGTTGAATAATTTGTTTTACTTAGACTTATTTTATCTTATACAACAAGAAACAATATTGTTATCATTGGGATTTTTATTAAAAATTTGGACTTATCACTCATATCTACAAGAAGTGATCATTGTGAATTTATAGTGACGTTCATCATACATATTATCACTTGAGTATATTATAAGGCATCGAATTGTAAATTATTAGGCATCAAAGTCAACAAAAAAGGGTCCATTAAGAATACACCTCAAAGACTTTATAATGCATTATTTGACATCTATGTTTCATTTAAATTAATAATAAGTTCAGGTCCATAATTATTCTCACATACCTTGGAATTTGAGTGTAATTCAGTAATAGGATTTGGGCATGCCCACTATAGAGAGATACGGAAGTTGAAGGACCTTCAGCTACTTTTCCTTCACCTCACGAGTCGATTCATGTTTTGGGTTCTGAGCAATTTCTTTTGGTCCTTTTAGAATTTTCCAAGGTGGGAATCGATGCGATATTGGGCATCTTTGGGTTGGGATTGACAATCCATAAACGCTGAGAGCAGCGATTTCTACTTAGAGGATGTGAAGTAATCAATTAGCAGTGGGAAAAATCTTGTAAAATGTGCATAGATGAGATGAACGCCTTCTTTGGAGCTTATTCCAAGGTGGGTATTAATTATTTTCTTCTGAATGGAAGTTTATTTGAAAATTTGGGTTTTTTTTTGGTTAAAAGGTATCTTAAGATTCACTATCTATAAGATGGGTATTGAAAATTCTTATTTTTCTGTTTTTCTGATGTTCAGGTATTAAAAAATTATGTGTCTGTAATATGGGTATATCAGAAATCTCCTCTTTTTCTATTTCTGTAAGATGGGTATTTGGGAACATGAAATTTTGTGAGAGCTTAAAGAAATTCTCTTGTTTATTATTTGAAATCATTTATTTTTCAAGATACTGGAAAATCCTTCCAAATGGTATGGGGTGTAATACGGGCATCCTTGGTAATCATATTACTTGAGCTATAAAGGGTTGATCCCAGAATGTTTTCCTGAGCTAAGAGGGTCGAATCCTAAAAGGTCACTATTTTATGACCACCTTCACTAATGTGAGTCCATCCTTGTATCAAATACTGTTCAACTTGACACACATTTCACCCGCTGTTGAACCCTATAACCAAGACCCTACAAAATATATCCATTCGACTTGTTCATTCCAAAATCGAAAGCTAAGGCACAACAATATCACCTCGCATTTATCTTACATTTACCTAAGCACCGTGAGTGAGTATGCCTACCTCTCATTAAATCATACATTTACCTGGTTCAGAACGATTATTACTCTATATAAAATATATTATTGCTATTTACAACATTAACCCCAAAATAATTGGTAAATTGAAACCAGTAGTGCTCAAATTCAAAATCAGAGTTAATTTTTGCATGGTTAATTTTATGGGTTATAAAATTTGTGGAAATATTAATCTTGAAGCTGGGTTCAATAAAGTTTGACATGGTATCACAGCCTGCAGGATCGAAGAACAGTTTAAAGGACATCATATTTACACAGGGTGTTGCTAGATCTAAGTGATCTGCAAGGGTTTGCAGAGATCTCAAGCAATCTAGTGTAGAGGGTTATATTACAGCAGCAAGGAGTTAAAAAAGGTTTCTTGATTGTCAAATCCTTGAACTTTGGATTGAGAATTGGGTCTTGTAGATGGAAACGATTTTCCTTTTTATGTTGGGTACAGAAAAATCAGTTGCAGAAAATAAATGGCAGACCGCGGACTGCATTCTTTTGTGGTCTTTTCAATAAATAATATGCACCATTTATTGCATTTAGTTATTGCCACAATCAACTATCTAGCCGTTGCAGGATTCCCAAGCCACGAGTAGAATGCTGATTTCAAATAGGAATGGGTTAAGTTTGAGGCCTGAACTTTTCGTATTCTCCAAATGATTCCCTTGATCTCTTTTGTTTCACTGCATAATAAACCAGTCTGGACATTATTGTATATTTCAGAGATAAATGTTTCTATTCTTTATATTATTGACATATATGATACTCATCCCATGGATTCTTTGAAAAGTTCATCTGTCTATTTGAAAAGTTCATATGTTTCATTAGTATCATGCGTTTTGTAAATGGTGCATGCATGTGCCAGAACCAGAAACACTGCCTTCCCTGCATATTGACTAATACTTTGCATGCACTATACTTCCATGCACGGACTCTGTCCAATTCTCAATCTGATGCTTATCATCTGGCATGTCTGAGTGAAGATGCTATTTTAGGCATGTATAAATTGATCATTTTTCCCAAGGTGCACTGGCATCTCTATTCTAAACTACTCTTGCATGGAGTGAAACTGTTGGATTGGTACAAATGGAAACACAGCTTTGAAGCAACAATTTCAAATGAGAATGGCTTCCATATCCATGTTCAACGTTAAGATGATGAATGCATCTTACTTGATGAGTTTATAGGATTATATTACTTATATAAGTTCTTTGTTATATTGGAGTTATCAGTTATGTTGATAGTGTGTTCGGGTCTGTATAAATTGGGAATAAGTATTTGGATATCTCAGTCTTAGGAGGTTTTGCTTTTATGTACAATAGAAAAGTAGACTGATGACATCTGAGTTGATTTTATGAACTTATTTTATATAAAGAATTTATGAAATAATAGGAGAATTGATAGTACGTTCATGAAATCTCTTAAAGATGTCTGATTGGCCCTACTTTAAAATGTTGTATTAGAACCAAGTAATCTTAGTCAAATCATTGCCTGCAAAGAGGAAAAACAACATCCATTGCCTAACGAAAGTGGATTTTATTAGAGTTTCACTTTTGTGATCATATTAACTCCCAACCTTATTCCATCCATTACCTGATTCATTTTCATTGTGAGAATGTTTCACATTTTGCATTTTTCCTTTCTGTATGTTGCTGTATGTTTTTGTGTACTTTTGGTACCTATTTATTTAGATTGCCTTATTTTTGTCGTACTTTGATGTGTAGGCACTTGTTTCTTTAATGGATCTTTTTGCTATCATTTAGATTAGATTTTTATAGAGGAATTTTGTTGTTGCATTTGCTTTACAAACATGCTACCTTCTAAAGAAATTTTGTTGCTAAGAGGTATTTATTCTGTCAAAGTCATCTAGGACCAATGCACCTAGTCCGATGCACATTGAAGACAACATTAGCATGGGCGACCTTTTAACAACACTTCCACATTATCACTGAACAAGTGTTTCCACATTAACTTGACCCACACCTCAAAATACTTTGGTCAACCATATTATCATGGAAAGAAAGACCCCTGGGTTTTGAACTTGTATAATTGTCTCTGCAAGTGCTTTAACTTGATCACAGCCTAATGTATAATCAATTTCAAATCCTTTCTCTTCTTATAGAATCCTAAAATTGAAATTTTGATTCTTAACTTTACATTGACAAGGACATGCACCTGTCAAGGGTAAAAAAGGAAATATTAGTTAATAAAAAAATTTGGCCTGCATATTAATTATTTTCCCACCTATAAAACCTTAGGAAACTGACCAGATTTTCAATTCAATACAAGAGTTCAACTCTTTAACTGCGAAAAAATGGTGGCCCAGTTTGCACTTAAACTCATTGGAGACTCTCATCAAATTCTTCAACTTAATTATTTGTAGTCATTTATTTTGATTTTTTGCTTGCTTGTATGTTAAAAAAATATTTGTTTATGTGCAAATGTTGACTGGAGGGAATTCATCTTGCAATTTTGGGAAAGGCACGAGCCACCTAAGTTCCAATAAAATTGTCCATGGATTCAATCTAGTGAAATGAAAAGCTAGTCATCCTATGGAGGACTATCATGTTGCAGAGTTTACTTAGATCAAAGGCTATGAGTTGGGTTTATATGTTATTTTTGAGGGTTATTTAGGTGACAGTGTGGTTTCATACCTGCAGAAGAATTTGTTTGCAAACATTTTGAGTGAGGTGAGTGACCAAATTGCTTGGTAAAGGGAATTGTGGTAGATTCCATGGCAAGTTCTTCATACTTTGTAAATTGGATTTGATTTTCCTTGCATTAAAGTAGCATGTTCCCTTGAGTAGTTTTAACCTATTTTAAGATATAGTGGACTTACAATTTTGTATCCCTAGTTTGAAGTTTGAATAATTCATTACTTTACAGGGTTGGCCTGTTATTCTCTATTATTCCCTGACTGGATATCATTTATTGCTGGAGAAATCAACACCGATTATGATGAATTAATTTTGGATTTTATATTATTTAAGCATGAGTAGAGCTGTTGTGATGTACTTGGTACCATAATTGGATAACTTTAATATTTATTTTCATGATTAACTAGAGCAGGGTTTTCTCTTGCTTAATGCTTTTTTATTACATTATGTGTTATTCTAGGAAGAATTTTGGGTTCATCCATCTAGGGACATAATGAAATCCTATGAGAAGAAAGACAATGTCATTTGTATACACACTCCCGCTGTTACAATTATCCTAATAGATAGCCTAAAACTCTTGGTTGCAAATGTTGGCGACTCTAGAGCAGTTTTGAGCAAAAATGGAAAGACTATTCAGCTTTCAGTCGACCATGAACCTAGTAAAGCACGTGGAAGCATCGAGAATAGGGGGGGTTTTGTCTCAAACATTCCATGTGCTTTTGACTTATTTTCATATTAATCAAAGTAAGCTTTTGCTTAAGGGGAGATTTGGCGGTCTAGAAAAGTAGAATAAATACATTAAATATTATATTGACATTGAATTTCCATGTTCATAGAATAATGCAAGAAAATTATCATGGCTATCTTCACTAACATGGGGATTTTTGTAGAAGAATTTCTGGATAGAAACTGTGTATTGATTTTGATGCAAATGTTTGAATAACTAAAATCTAATTTTTCATTCATTACGTGAACTTTGTTTGAAGTGTATGATTGGTGGCTATGGAAGGAATAAAATATTGCTACTTAAGTTGCAAACTCAAGAAATGTAATTTTTTAATTGTAGGAGATGTGTTGAGAGTAAGTGGGCAGCTTTCAGTTTCTTGAGCTTTCAGAGATAGAAGTCTCGAAACACTTCTATGGTCAGATCTTGATGTGAAAGAATGGGATGTGGATTGAGAAGCACAATTTCTAATTTTGGCCAGTGATGGTTTATGGAAGGTTGGTATTCTACAACAGTTTTCAGTACTATATAAAGAGATTCAAATATTTGTTCAGCTCTCACCTTATTTTTTATTGTACCCATGTGATGGATAATCAGGAAGATGTCGATTTTGTTAGTAAAATAAAGGATCCACAAATAGAAGCAAAGCAGTTAACAATAGAAGCTTTGAAACAAGAGAGCAAGGATGATATATCTTGTATTGTAGTTCAGTCTAAATGATTACTTTCCTAGCTTTCTAAGGGATACAAGCATTTTTATCAGCTTTGGATCCACTTGATGATTTGGATTGTAGTATAATACTATAAATTGAAAATGCTTCTCAGGGACTTAGGAGTCTTGAGTGGTCTAGTGGATTCAATTTATGCCACTCTTTTATACTTGAGGCTACCATTGGTCTCAGTCTAGAAAAATGAGGCATAGGAAAGCCTGAAAACCCATAATATTTATGTATGGTTATGGTCTTTTTTGTATTGTAACAATGCTTTTGAAACCTCCCTACAAATTGGTATTTTTTGGATTGTAACAATATGTACTTGCAACTTCCCTAAAGATGGAAATTGGAGAATTTTTTTGTGAATAATACACTTAGAACAAGGATCTTTGCGATAATTTGGATGTTGAGAGAAGATCAAACATATTTTTGAAGTTTACTTAAAGTCCTGTCCTTGAAATCATACATCCATGTAAGAGGATTCTATGTTAATATGCTAAAGATGCTTTCAGGAATGGCCAAAACGTAGGAAACAAGATAATAATGACCAAGACTAAGTTTGACAAAGCATAGTAGTCATTATTAGATTAGGCTTGTTGATACACCTTTTTAGCAGTGCATAATAAGGGAGATTGTAGTGCTTATTGACTTCTACTATTAAGTGAGCATGTTTTTTAATATGGAAATAATGTTAATTAGTGTTTAGATTAGTGAGGTGGTTATAACACCTCAGCTATATTGGGGTACTTTAAATTATGTAATGTATGGCAAGTTGTGTTAGAGAGTGGTACATGTATTTGATATACTTTGGTAGACTACCTCAGGCTATAACCCTCTTGATGAATTGCTGCAGCATCATTCATAATAAATGACATTATTTTTATTGTCCACCACATATCATGCTTATTTTATGTGCATATGCAGTTATAAAATCGTATTCATATGTGAAATGTTATTTTCATTCCTAGAAAGAAAAAACCAAAATCCATTTCCCGAGGTCTGTTTTGTTCTTCCATGGTAAATCATTAATAGTAGGCATGTTGGGATTTTTTGTTTTGGAGTTTATATTTGTTTTGGGAGAAAATAAATGTTGAATTGATGCTTTTTCCTAAATATTCAAATGAAATATGAGGAAATATACAATGCATATAATGAAAGTTATTCACTATGTATGTTGAAATTTGAATAGCAATGTATGGTTTTGAATCCTGATTATCATACATATCATTTGAATATAATGTATCCCATTATTTTTCTCCCTATTGAAGACTTAAAAACAAGATAAGGCACAAAAAATTACTATTTTATCAAGATTTGGTGTGTACATATATATTTCATAAATTCTAGTCTTAAGATAGATAGTATATTTTGAACATTAGGGGCAGGAATTGTTTTCTGGATTTTAATATAAATGGTTGTAAGGAGATAGAATTGTAAATCATATTAACTTTAGTCACTGTTGAGAAAATATCTTGTTAGATATTGTTTGCATGTAGCATTTTCTATGAGTTTGGGGTTTACTACTTTTGTTTTCTATCTTACAGGTATGTAAATGCAGTTAGGATGGGCATAGGGGCCACGACATTATTGGCTTTATTAAACCATAATTACTTCTAGATTTCAAGAAATGGATGCTTACATTAAATACCTTATCCATATTATTCCAACAGAGGCCATTCTTACTGTGGGCAAGAATCCCAGGTACACAGTTGATCCCCGTCTTTAGGATGTCCAGTTTGGAGGAGCCTGTCCTAATCAACAGCTTCTCAAAGTTGAATGGCACAAGAAGCTTATCTCGATTATTGTTAGAATAATCAACCCATATTTAGCTACCTTATACATTAATTTCATTATTTTTGTCGTATTTGCCTAGTTCATGTGTCCCACCTTGTGCAAGTTGTCATTTACCTATCCATAGTGGTCAAACTTGCCTTATTTGACTCATGTAGCACTTGGAAAACCTTAAGGAATCAAATCTACTTTATTCCTGGCCTCCTAAGTTCCCTTCTTCTTTTTCCGCTTTATTGCCTGCCTTTTTAGTGTTTTAAGGCAAAAGGAAAAGCTTGACTAGGTGAGGTTGACTAGTTTTTTGTCCTACACATCCTCCACTCTTTTATCCTTGGAAAAGCATGTATGAGTTGTCATTCCATCACTCTTTAGCTTTCCTAAGTGCTTTTTCCAATTCGCGAGCTCCATGACTGATTTGGAAACAACTTTTTGCACCTATGGGGGATTTGCTTAATTTTGGTAAGCCTGCTTTTGACTAGATTCGAATTGCCTCCTCATGCATTCGAATCCCTTATGTAATTATTTAATGCAATGGCCTATTTTATTATATATTTTTCTATTGTACACTGAGTTAATACAGTTTAGTGTTCAGCTCCATTTTTCAGTCTCTTTTGTGAGTGATTTTGCATGATCAATTGATAATTGTTGTGAGTAAAAATAATCTATCACTGGGTTCAATTTCCACATGGTATAAAAGCCATTGTAGATCTATTTCTCTCCTTCAAAATTGTTTTGCAGGTTCGACATCAGTGACTGGGAGCCTTCTACTGACATCCGGGACAATTTCTGAGCTATGCATCGATCTCAGAAGATCATCTTGACTCCATTCAACTTCTTTGAATGGAAAGTTGAGATGGAGATATTGTTGAGAGTGAAAGGCATCTACAAGGTGACTATGGAAATAGAAGAAGAGCCCAATGCAGCTGCAGAGAAGATAAAATGGCACAACAAGAGGGATGAGGCCTATGGTCTCTTGTGTCTGAGTATTTCCAGAGACCTCCTTTTCCATCTTGATGGATTCACATCACTGAATGAAGTATGGGAGAAGCTTACTGATATTTTTGGAAAGACAGATGAGATGAGGGGACATCAAATCGAAAATGATCTGATCTCCTTGAGTCCCAGTAGCTTTGAATCCCTGCAACTCTATTTCTCCAAGTTCAAAGCACTTGTTTTGTAGCTAAAACAATGTGGGATTGAAAATAAGGATGATCAATTGGTCTTGTCCATACTCTCAAAGCTTGGCCCTGACTATTCAGTCTTTGTTTCGACCTTCTATGCCACAAAGTTGATAGCTCAAACCTGGAAGATGCCTAGCCTTGCAGATTTCATGGAATCTCTCACACAAGAACAGGACAAGCTAGTGGTGATGGGCACCATCAAACCTTCCAAAGACCAAGCTCTGGTTGCTGGAGATTTGAAGGTGGATTCAAAAAGAAAAAAGAAATCTAAAAAGCCACCTGAGCAAAAGAGAGACAAAAACAAGTCTCTGGAGGAGCCACAAGGTTCCAAGAAAAATATCTAGAAGAAGAAAAACAAAAGAGAAATGAGCAAGTGCGCATACTATAATAGGGGCAATCAAATTGAAAGATCTTGTATTAAAAAACAGATAGACATGATGACCTAACTCCTGGATAAGAATGGCATCTCCCTTCCAGACAACTCAAAGAAGAGGGAAGGAGGATCAAGTTCAGAAGACAGAGAGAGAGTTCATGCTCTAGTTGCGGGCACATCAAGCTCACCTAGTTTCATCATTGATTCTGGAGCTTCAAGACATATGGTTTTGACCAAGGAGGCCTTCACCTCACTTGACATGTCGAAGGGTCCATCAATAGTACTGGGAGATGACTCTCACACTGAAAGTTTGGGCAAAGGGAGGATTGATCTTGATCATGGTCAGTTCAGCAATGTGTTGTATGTTCCTAGTCTTCCCTCCAACCTCTTATCAGTGTATTAGATGACTCACTCTGGGTCTCCAAAGAAGGTCACATTCTCCCCTGATGAATTTGAGATCACAGAGATCTCAAGTGGTAAAGTCATTGCAAAAGGAGTTGCAAATCATGCTCAGAAGGTATACATGTTCTCACACTTCCTACCCTACTCAAACCCCTCTGCTCTTCTGATTCATGCTAATGAGGAAAGCAAGATTTGGCATGAAATATTTGGCCACCTTAATTACAAGTATCTTTCTGATCTTAGTGAAAAAGAGATGGTCATAGGGTTGCCCAAGATAAAATTTTCCAAAGGAGTTTTCCAAGGTTGTATCCTAGGAAAACACCCAAAGCATAAATTTGAGGGAGCTAGTCATGAGAGAACCTCTGCACCCCTCGAGTTGATCCACAGTGATGTTGCTGGCCCATTCCCTCATATGTCCATGAGTCAGGCCAAATATGCATTGAATTTCATAGATGACTTTTCCAGGTATTGTTGGGCTTACTTCCTAAAAAACAAGTCTGATTTTTTTGGCCTCTTCAAAGTCTTTAAGGCTTTGGTTGAAAACCAGTCTGGGAGAAAACTCAAGGTCCTCAGATATGAAAATGGTGGTGAGTATGTCAAGTTTGAGTTTATTAATTATTGTGCAGATGCAGGTATTCAGATGCAGCATTCTATCCCCTACACACCACATCAGAATGGTGTTGCAGAGAGGAAGAACATATCACTGAAGGAGATGGCAACATGCATGATGGAGGCCAAAAATTTGCCACCAAAGTACTGGGCCGAAGCTATCAGCTGTGCATCCTATATCCAGAATAGGGTGCCTCATAAACATCTTGATGGTATGACTCCCTTTGAAGCATGGAGTGGGCACAAGCCAGATGTAACCCATTTCAGGATTTTTGGCTCAAAGGCTTGGGCTAGAATTCCAACAGAGAAGAGGAAGGCTTTGCATCCCCAAAGCCAAGAGTGCCTATTTGTTGGGTACTCTAAAGATTCAAAAGTGTACAAGTTGATAAATTTGAGCACAAACAAAGCCTTCATTGAAAGGTGTGTTCAGTTTCAAGAAGAACCCCTTGCAGCAGAGGAAGTTGGAGAAGCCTCTTCACCTCCTGAACCTCTGAAAGTAAGTGAAGAGATTGGTGAACATGATGTTTCTGATATGTATGATAGTGATGAGTTTATTTCAGACCCTAAAATCCCTACAAGGCCAAAATGGGCATCCAAGACACTACATGCAGCAAGAGATCTAGCTGGGGATCCCAATGACCCAAGGAGGACTAGATCTCAATTTGAGAGTGGTCTATGCATGAAGGATCCTATGTTTGTTGATAAATTCTATTTGATGGTGGAATCAGATACTCAGACATATGAAGATGTCGCAGATGATGCAAGATGGAAAGCAACCATGAAGGAAGAGTTCAACTCACTCCAGAAGAGCAACACATGGGAGCTAGTCGATCTTCCCCCAGGGAGGAAGTTAGTTTAGTGTAAGTGGGTCTACAAGACCAAATTTGCTACTGATGGTTCACCCATAAAGTACAAGGCTATATTGGTATCCAACAGCTACAAATAGATTCATGGCATAGATTACAATGAGACCTTTGCACCAGTGGCAAAGATGGACTCCATCAGGCTAGCCTTAGCCATTGCAGCCTCAAAGCAATGGGAGTTACATCACATGGATGTAAAGTGTGCCTTCCTGAATGGAGATATCACTAAAGAGATATACATGCAGCAGCCTCAAGGATTTGCTACTAACCCATCTCTTGTGTGCAAGTTGAGAAAGTCATTGTATGGGCTAAAGCAAGCCCCTAGTGCTTGGTATGCCAAGATTGATAGCTTATTGCTATCATTGAATTTTGTTCGATGCAAATCAGATCTGAATGTCTATTTGAAGTTAATTAATGGTTCATTAATGATCATCATTAGAGGAAATTTGGGGTCTAAAATGGGCCTTATAAGAAAACGTGCCAAAATAAGTTTTTGTGAGTTGGAATTCAAGAACCAATAGAATTTCAATAAAATAAGTCAACCATAATGGTTGAATTGACATATTTGTCATTAAAAAAAACTACTTTTTTTGTTCGTATTTTTGACATATCTCATTGTGTTTTTACTCAAATTTCGATTGGGAGAGCTCGTTGGATGCGGAATTTGATTCTACATCCAACGAGTACCCACATTACATACTTTTGATGGACCCCTCTACCCCAAAAATAAGAAATACCTGAAAAAAACGTGATGATAACATCATCATCACGTTTTTTCAGGTATTTCTTGTTTTTGGGGTAGCAGGGTTCGTCAAAAGTATGCAGTGTGTGTACTCATTGGATGCGGAATCAAATTCTACATCCAACGAGCTCTCTTGGTCAAAATTTGAGTAAAAACATAGGGAGATATGTCGAAAATACGAACACAAAAAGTAGTTTTTTTCTTTCTTCCTCCAAAATTAATCAATATTATTTTATTATTTTAACTATTATTTTATTATTTTCCTTAGGAGGCCCATTTTAGACCCCAAAATTCCTCTAATGTGTGTTATATGTTGATGACCTTCTCATTACAGGAAGCTCAAAGGATGAGATTGCTTCCTTGAAGGGTGCAATGAACCAAGCCTTCTCCATGACAGATTTGGGGCTCTTAAGCCAATTCTTGGGGCTTGAGATTGCTCAAACCAAAGCTGGAATCAAGGTGCACCAGTCCAAGTATGCCTTGGATTTGCTGAACAAATTCAGAATGAAGGATTGGAAGCCAAGCAAGACTCCTTTCCTTTCAGGAGTGAAGCTGGAAGAAGTTGATTCTTCACCTATGGTAAACAATACAATGTATAGGAAATTGATTGGATGTTTGTTGTATCTTACACATACTAGACCTGATATTTATTATGCATTAAGTGTGGCTTCTAGATACATGGATCAGCCTCATGAGATCCATTGGAAAACATCCAAAAGGATCCTTAACTTTGTTCAGGGAACAAGGACACATGGGATCTTCTATAAAGCTAGATCTAATCTTGATTTGATTGGGTTTATTGACAGTGATTGGGCAGGTGATAGCACAGATAGAAAGTCCACATTAGGATATGTGTTCATGGTTACAGAAGGGCCAATCAACTGGTCAAGCAAGAAACAGAGTGCCATTGCACTCTCATCTACAGAAGCAGAATACAGAGGAGTTGTTAATGCAACAACTCAATGTTTATGGTTGCAGGGATTACTTGGAGAGTGTGGCTTCGAACCAGAGTTCTCAACTACCATCTACTGTGATAACCAGAGTACCATTCAAATATGCAATGATCCAGTTCAGAAGCAGAGAACCAAACACATTGAGATCCATATGCACTACATCAGAGAACTTGTGCATGATGACACCATTCACCTACTCTTCTGTTCATCTTCAGAACAAGTAGCTGATATCTTCACCAAATAATTTTGTTAGAAGACCTTCAGCAATCTCAAATCACTACTGGGGATTTCTAATCATGCTGTGAAGCATGAGTGAAGACAAGATTTCCATATTTTGTTTTACAGTCCATGTTTAAGGGAGGATTTTTCCATGTGGTTTTTGCCTCTTTCCTTGGATGTATGGACATGCAGTATGTAAAAGGGTGACTAAACCTTGTTGCTAGGACCTATAATTTTCTGATATATTACTCATAAGTCAGGCTTAAGGGGGGGTGTTAGAATAATCAACCCATAGTTAGCTACCTTAGACATTAATTTCATTATTTTTGTCTTATTTGCCTAGTTCATGTGTCCCACCTTGTGCAAGTTGTCATTTACCTATCCATAGTGGTCAAACTTGCCTTATTTGACTCATGTAGTGCTTGGGAAACCTCAAGGAATCAAATCTGCTTTATTCCTGGCCTCCTAAGTGCCCTTATGCTTTTTTTGCTTTATTGCCTTCTTTTTCAGTGTTTTAAGGCAAAAGGAAAAGCTTGACTAGGTGAGGTTGACTAGTTTTTTGTCCTACACATCCTCCACTCTTTTCTCCTTGGAAAAGCATGTATGAGTTGTCATTCCATCACTCTTTATCTCGCCTAAGTGGTTTTGCCAATTCGTGAGCTCCATGACTGATTTGGAAACAACTTTTTGCAGCTATGGGGGATTTGCTTAATTTTGGTAACCCTGCTTTTGACTAGATTCGAATTGCCTCCTCATGCATTCGAATCCCTTATGTAATTATTTAATGCAGCAGCCTATGTTATTATAGGGTTGGCTATTGTACACTGAGTTAATACAGTTTAGTGTTCAGCTCCATTTTTTAGTCTCTTTTGTGAGTGATTTTGCATGATCAATTGATAATTGTTGTGAGTAAAATTAATCTATCACTGAATTTAATTTCCACAATTATCATCTGACAATAGTAGGAATAAATTTGATGAATGATATTCTGCACAAGACTTGGCTGGAGAGAGGAAACGCAGTTGCTCTCCCATAGATGTGTAAGTATTCATTTTTTTAATTTTTTGAAGCTATAACATTAACTTTGTCATCTATTTTTATCTCATGATTCAGTCATGTGGCATGCCACTGTTCATTTCATGATCATAAAGGACAAATTCGAATTACATATATGTGTGAACTTCCATTTGGCTGGTAATTATTCCGAAAACTTAATAAGTAATTCTAGACATTGACTTCATAGTAATATTTTTTTATGGATGGAAATTTGTGGATCTTTTCTTCCTTTTGATTGTAATTTTTGAAAGAAAAATACTGTATTTATTCTCTTGATGCTTAGTTTGGTTACCTCACTTTGACCTAACAACTCCAACTATATTTAAGTCAACAAGGAAGATCACAAAGGGTAATCTCAAGGTTTTCACACTGTACATTTGATTTTTAATGTATGGTATTTTCTCTTGTAGATTAAATGCATAATAAAAGATAGAAGACTCTTGCATTTGCAAGCAGAAGCATTTTATGTTGCTGCATTTGTTGGGTAGCTATGCCCTTTATTTGCAGGTTAGGTAATGAGTTTCTTGTTAAAAAATACTACACAGTGTTTCTGCAATATTTGAAAAGAAAATGATAACTATGTTGGTGGTTTTAAATACACATTGTATCCAATGCCCATTAATTCTCTCTCTGAAGAAATATAAAAATATCCAATTTTTAAATTTCTTTTTCTAGAGTCATGCATACATACTGGCTCATGGGCAGGGGTCATTAGGTAAGGATTCGAAGGTTTGCAGAATTTCTTCCATGGAAATATTTTTGACTGGCCTTGCTCAGCTTTCCTTCACATGTCTTTGCAGCGAACAACAGAACTTCAAGTCCCATTATGCAATTTATCATCAACAATGTCAGAGTAATAAAATTTCAAATCGTAAAAGGAAAAGATTGGGAGTTTCTCTAAATCTGCTACAGATATCTTTTATTGAAAGTAGCACCATGAGATTTAAGCATACAAATTTCAAGTTTCAACTTATCTATAGAATGATTTTGGACACAATTTGCATTAGAATATATCTAGGTATGCACCCCCAAAAGTATTGAATGTTATGGGCAATGACAAAGACATGAGAAAGGAGAACTTATTTTCTTCTTTTCATGTTATCTTTAACTATACTACTAAATGGTGTTGCTTCTTTCAGAGTGAGATGAATTATGGAAACAACAATTTGAGGGAAATATCACTTAAAATATAGTAATTTAGATTCTAGTTTTATAAATTTAGAAAACAAATACAAGATCCTGGCCTACCTACATGGCACCTTGGAAGCAGAAGACAAGACTTTTGAAATTCTATCTCGAACTATATCTCAGGTAAATAATCATTATTCTTTTACATTTCTAATTGGATAACCTTTTTATATTGATAATTTCCAAAACTGAAAGAGATAGGCTGTAAAGAAAGTCTGAGCTCCAGCGCATCTAATCATAATGCAGGACATGAGACATTGGTTGTTATGGATGAAGACTTAGAACACTTGTGTAATCCTTTGCAAGAAAAATATGGAGGCCCTACATGGCATCAAGTTATGGATCGTTCAACCCCAACCATGTATTACCAAGCTTGGTGACATGACCCAAAGGTAGTTTTCAGTTTTTTTCAAATTGATACAAAAACTATTGTAATACTGATGGTCTTTAAGATTCTTAGTAGTGCATGCAATTTACATTCTCAGCTGCCTTGACCTTTTAATTGACTTTTCCTTCACCATGCTACTACTTTTATTTTCTAGGTTGGTCCTCCACAGTATCAAAGTAGAACAGTATATGAAGATTTTGCACCTGAACTAATGAGAGACTTTTTCTATGATGATGTGTTCCATATTAAGTGGGATGACATGCCTCTCTATTCAAAGATTTTAGAAGAGTTCCTGTGAACAGGAACAATGATTTTCCATTGGTTCAGAAAGGTGTGCAGTAGAGAATTGAAATTACTCTTGGTTTTCCTGATGTTCTGTTCCATTTTTTATATTTTATTTGGTGTCAAATCCTCCAGTTTCCATTCTTCTATAGTGATCGAGAGTATGTCATTGGTCGTCGAATTTGGGAGTCTGTAATGACATACTTCTGTGTGACAAAGGTATAGATCTTCACTGTTTGATAATTGGTTTACTTTTAATTTGTTGTAGTTGACCTTGTGGTGTAAATATACTGTATGAGATGCTTAATAGAGTGGTTGAAGGGGTACATCAAAGTTGGATTTCTAGTTAAGAAGATTTTAAAGAGATATGTGTCATTTGATGTGATTCCAATCAGTTGTAGGTAGTAAGAAGGATAACATTTATGTTTTCTTTAGCTCATGTTCTAGGGTGTCTGGCCAAGGATTAAAAACTTCCTTTTTCCTCAGTTCCTTGGTGCTTGAAAAAATACAAGAATCCATTCGAAACCTATCCTTCCCTTTTCCTCAGTTCCTTCCCACTTTATTTGTTTTTCCTTTAAGTAGTGTTAAAACACCAATTCAAATTGGTTTGTCATTCTAAAAATTTTAATTGGTCATGCATACATTTCTATATTCTAGAGGGTCAAAGGTCCTGCACAACATATCAATAAAAATCTAACTCTCAGTGCTGTAAATAGTTAGGAAATGTGCTGGAAAAAAATGTACTAGCTTGTTTAAGAAAGGAGGTTAAGATTCAAAATGATGCATTAAAATGCTGAAATGCACACTAAAAAAACCAAAGACAACAATTTAGACAATATCTTTATGAAGATGAAATGTACCATATTGAAACAATATTAACTAAAAACAATTTTGAGTCTAGTGTATCTTGTTATGTGCACTTAAATATTTTCAATCTAGATTTTGTTTAATAACCTTATTTTTGCTGTAAAAGAAAACATCTACGTATTTTGTTGTCAAAGAGAGTATTTTAACTTCTGAATAAAGTCTTCAAGAGGCTGTCAAAATAGGATGCTTAATCAAGTACACTAACATGATGACACTATAGTTTTCAAACTGTGTTCAATTTAGTTCATTCACAAAGATTTTAATATTATCGAAATTTCACCTGTGCAGATGAAATTATTGCCTTCATCACAATCAGGGTTTTACTGTTGTCCATGTAAATCCAAAGGTCTCACCAAAATTGAATAGCCTATTCCTAGCATGATGAAAATTGAAACAACAACTAGACTTCATGTGAGGCATAAATAATCTTGGGGTAGGCATCTTCTGTTAATAACCATTCATGAGTGCTTCTCTTACCATCCCATTGTTGAACAAAATCACATAATCAATGAATAGAAACATTTATGTAGCAACACACAATCCTCAATTGGATTCTACAACTATCTCTTAAACACATCCCTTATTCTCTTTCCTTCTCAATTTTATGTTATTAGGTATGCATAAATACATTGTCTTGTTCTCTAAGACCCTTTTATGAACCACTTTAATAGATTGTGTAATTGTTTAGGATATTTTGTTTCCTGATGACGGTAGATTTTTGTGCTTATTAATGTGTTTGAAAAAGTAAATTGGATTTTAAGCATGACTATCTTTGGATTTTATTGTATTTTATTAGAATTCAAATGATGAAATCTATGTTAATATTGTTCCTCTTCCCAATTCTTAAAGGGTGCTAGCTCAATGGAAGAGCACCTTCCTTATAAGTAGGAGGTTGGTGGTTCGATTCCTCCATGCCCTAATGATATTGCAGTGTATTTCTAAAGTAAAAAATGTAGTAGTGCAAGATGGATGCAATATTAGACGCAACACTAAATGCAAAACAAGATGTAAAAGTGGACGTCACACCAAACACACAAGTGGATGCAGAAGTGGACGTTATGTCAGACACAAATGTGGACACAAAAATGGATGTCACTGTAAAAGAAAAATTGGATGCAAAAGGAGACCCAACACTAGACACAATTAATGACTCAAAACTAGATGCAATACTAGGTCCAAAACTAGATGCAACAATAGATGCAAAAGTGGAATCCTAACTAGATGTAAAATTGGACATTAATTTGAGAAAAAAATATGGTGTATCGATGGACATAAAAACATGCATAACACCAAGTGCAAAACCTGAAGAAAAACTTGATGCAAACAAAAAAATAAAACGAGGCACAATATTGGATGCAAGATGGGACTAAACATTGATGTAAAACTAGATGTAATATTGAATGCAAGATGGGATGCAACATTGGACACAAAACTAGATGCAATATTAGATACAAACATGGGCGCAAAACTAGGCACAACACTAGGCATAACATTAGGTCCAACATTGGGCTCAAACATAGATGCAAAAAAGACATCAACCAAGATGCAACACTAGGTGCAAACCTAGATGAAAAATATGACGTAAAACAAGATGAAACATTAGGAATAAACATGGATACAAAAAAAGACATAAAACAAGATGCAAAATTAGATGAAAAAAGAGATGCAACATTATAAGTAAAATTGGATGCAAAACTAGATGCAATATTGGGCCCAAATTTGGATGCAAACCTAGATGCAAAATTGGACACATAATTATGCAAAACATGGTACAAACTTGGGTGCAAGACTCGATGAAAAACAAGGAGAAAAATAAGACACAACATTGGATGCAAATCTAAGCGTCAAACTGGGTGCAAACAAGGATGTAACAAATGACACAAAAATAGATGCAATACAAGATGCAAAATTTGGTGCAAATAAAGGCATAACAAAAGATGCAAAAAATTGGGCGCAAAAATGGATGTTAAAAATGATGAAAAAAAAGATGCAATATATGGCATTTTATGAAACTATACAATAGCGCCAGGTTTAGCGATGGATTGTTCACCAAAATTGGAAAAAAATTTACACTAAAATATGGCACTAAATTCGACGCTAAATCCTATTTTTGTTGTAGTGAAAAAAAATATATTACATTTTCGGATATGAATGGATATAGATTACCTTCAATTCCATAAAGAAACATTAAATGAGTAATGCATATTTGACATAGTTTTAAGGAGTAACTTACTTTGAAATCAATGGATATCATCTCATAAAGATTTATCCGTTCATTTATAATATATGACTTAAACCAATCTCCTTTTAAAGATTCTTTATTTGAAAGCTAAGATAATGCAACCAATATTGTCTTCAAAGTAAAGTGAATATAATTAGACAATAATAAATGTTAGCTTTTATTAGTAAAGAAGATTTGTTAAGGCAATTATATGGAAAATAAAAGTTTAATATTCCCATGTATGTGAAAATTTCATGAGCCTCAAATATCCCATATGAAGGAAAAATGAAATTCATTTATCTAAGAGAAAATATGACTATGTCCACTTATTCTTTAAAATGAGAATGGAATATAAATAAGCTTCAACTAGAAATAGTGCAAAAATCATATCATTGATAATGAGAAGGAAAAAATTTGACAAAAGTGTCAAAATGTTATAACAATCCAATTAAGCCAAATTGAAACATTTTATTATCTTGAATAAGCTTGAATATGGGTATGTACAACCATTGTTAAACAACCAAGAAACCATAAGAATGATGTGATAAGGATAAAACAACCGGTTGAATCTCAATTTCGTGAAAGGTAAGAATTTTAACCAAATGTTTAAAGGCTTGAAAAAGTCAATGGATCATTCTATTTCAAAATTAAGAGCTTGATCCCGTTATTTGATATTAATTCTTTCAAGATGTAGATAGAGATAAGCATCTGCTCAATTCATTTAGATTTGTTAAAGTGCTCATTAATAATGTAAAGACTGAAATTTGGCAAGGCTATCGTAAGGCCCAGATAATTGAATTCCGTTAAAATAAGGTGTTCAATAAAATCAGTTGAGATCAGATAATAGTATGTGAGTGTTTTCTAACTAGTAGAAAGTATGAAAACTCAAACAACAGACTCAATCAATTATCGACAAAACAATCAATTAAATAATATAATGAAATGATAATGAATTTTCACTCACTGCTTAGATTGCAAAGTTATTACCACATGGCAAAAAGCATCAATTCAAAGCCAAAACTTGAGCAAATAAGAAATCACTAAATCATATTTCCTAAAAACTAAGTCGAAGAGAAGCCAGTGCAGAAAGTCAAACAACTAGCTAAATAAAACAAAAATAAAAGAAGACCAAGACCTAAGTATTTACAAATTCTAATGGGGGGCCTCTTGGTTTTTTTGAGAATCAAGGGAATTTGTTGGGGTGCCAATGAGACCATAATATGAAGAAAAAATAGAGTACATGATGTGGCATCCAACAAAAGTGTAAATATGGGACTGGTTTGATAAGAAGACCTGAGAGTTTTTTGAAGAAGAAATCCAAAACTCGAGATGGTCAGCGAACGAATGGTTATAGAAGTACATATATTCTAACATCCATAAAGTATTTTTCTGTGAAGTATTGATGGTATTGTATGACTGGTTGGAGCAACTCACATTCCAAAAGAGGAATTTCCTTGAAGGCGAAGCTAAGCACTGGACTTCGGAACCTATCCAATAGTTCCACAGGGTCAACAACCAAGCTTTCGACGTTGTTGATGTATGGATAGACATCATTTTGGAAGGATATATCACTGAGTTCAATGTCGACACAATCAAATCCTACAATGATGCAGAAAAAGGAATTTTTTAAAGGACACAAATGGATATACCTATTGTCGTTACCATTGTGGATCAAAGTGCTCATCTATGGAAAAAGAGATATTAGCGATGAATTCTAATGAGTAAAGCCTTGGTGTGTTGGGATTGTTGGTACTATGAAGATATTGGATTGATGGAATGATGTGTGGTAAATGGATGTGAGTCACGACAAAACTATGAGGGAAGCCATGGAAGAGTGTTTTTGCATGTTAAGTGGGGTGAGGTTCCAGTCGGAAAAGAGGAGGAGGACTGAGGAAGAGAATCCTCATGCGATTGAAACAAAGAACTATGAAATAGGACTAAAAGGGACTAAGTGACTCTATAGTGATGAAGGGAATGACTAGGATACCCTTGAACCTGAAGAAGGATGAACCCATAGCTACAACATACCTATGACCCTGTGCACCACCCAAACTTGGGAGGAAGAAACACAAGTTCTTCGTAGGGTTTTCATGTGTGTCAACACAGTAGTAATAGTAGTGGATCGACAAACACCAGTAGAAAACCCAGGATGGTAGGTGACGACATAAATATACCTTTCTTTCAAGGAAATATGACTGAGGACGCAAAACGATATGGGTTCTTGTACGAAGTAGTATGGATAGTGAAACAAGTCGAAGATTAGGATATCAATAAAAGACAAATGGTGACAAAATTTAGAGTTAGGGTGTTGGATTGGTATATAAAAATTTTGCAAGTATCGACACGACATCCACAAAAGACCCTAGCAGAAATGAGGATGGGAATGATAAATGAATTTAAGATACCGATATCAGAATTGCAGTATATTACAGAGTTGAAGGAAATAAATAAATTCCCCAATGAATCGGTGTGGGATTTCATCATGAGTGATGTACAACATAAATAATGGTTCATTATGGCCTTAGTACCCCATATCCACATGCCCCTAATGTAACAGAGGATTGCATCCCAAGAAGAAGCCCTAGAAGTTATTATGAAACTAGAGGCTTCTCCATTCAACAAAACAAGGATTGGCATGAGCAAGATCCAATCATAGTTGGAAAACCTTACCATCCAACTGCAGAATAATAAGAAGGGAAAATATCTTTGTGAAGAAATATGGTGCAGTTGATTTCTGTTTGAAGAACATCAAAGGATCAATGTCCGGACTTTCATGAATACTTGCATTCCAAGGCTTCTGAATCCACTGAATCAAATAGGAATGCCCTGGTGTCAAAGCTATCAAAAAAAGGACACCAATCGGAAGAATGTGTATTTTGATAGAAAGTTGTGTCAAAGCCAGCCAATATTTTCTATAATTTATGTTGATCAGCTGGTCATGAAGAAACATTAGAGGAAATTTCAACTCAAAATGGGCCTTTTAACTTTAACTCAAATTCCATATCATCATGTGTTAGCTAATGAAATTTCTTTAAATTTGAAATACCGTATAGGTTTTAAACACTTTTTAAATATAAATTTGGGGATAGGTATTATAAAAAAAACTACTTTTTCTGTTTGTATTTTCAACATATCTCCTCGTGTTTTTACTCAAATTTCGATCGAGAGAGCTCGTTGGATGCGGAATTAAATTCCACATCCAACGAGTACCCACTTGACATACTTTTGATGGACCCTGCTACTCCAAAAACAAGAAATACCTGAAAAAATGTGATGTTGATGTCATCATCACATTTTTTACGGACCCCACTACCCCAAAAACAAGAAATACCTGAAAAAAACGTGATGACGATGTCATCATCATGTTTTTCAAATATTTATTGTTTTTGGGGTAGCGGGGTCCATCAAAAGTATGCCGAGTGGGTACTCGTTGGATGCAAAATTTAATTCTACATTCAACAAGCTCTCCCGATCGAAATTTGAGTAAAAACACGGGGAGATATGTTGAAAATATAAACAAAAAATAAGTTTTTTTCTTTTCTTCCTCCAAAATTAATAAATATTATTTTATTATTTTAACTATTAATTTTTAATTTTTTTTAGGAGACCCATTTTGAGTTGAAATTTCCTCTAATGAAGATTGCAGAGTTTACTATTTTCTCTAGGAGAGAACTATGGACACATAATTTATGAAAAGAGAAGAGAAATTACCATCAGAGAGACCTCAACTGCAGCCGCAATATAATCAATCACAACCACAATATAATCAACTGCCACAACAATATAATCAACCACAAGAGCAATTCAATCAACCACAGTACAACCAGCCACCATATCAGTAGCAAGGAGTATTTTGAGGAGGATTTCGTTGGGGTCAAAACAAGGGATTTGGTCGAGGACCAGTTATTTGTTACAATAATGGAATGGTAGGACACTACCAGAGGGATTTTCTAAAATCTATAATGACAGTGTAGTTACTATTGCACAGTTGATCACAGCGTCGAATAATGTCCGTAACTAATTACGAAATGGAAAGATAAGAATGCGCCACAACCAAACAGACTCGAAATATTGGTCCAAATCTGCAGAAGATATTGAATTAAATAAGGGATAGACTAGAAAATGTCACCATAGTGACAAGAGAAGGAGCTATGACTGAAGAATATAGAACACTACCAAATGTCCAACCTATAACTTGGAAGAAAGTACAATTTAATGTTGGAGTAGAAAAAAAATTCTTTGAAGCAAAGTACACAATAATTCAGGATAATCATAAGTTACCAATTTATGAAATGCCACCTAGTTTTGATTTGACAAGTTCACCAAAATCACATGAGAAGGTCAGTACCCTGAGAAATTTCCTATAAATTTGTCTCACATTAGGTAAGGATCATGATGCATTAGAAGAAATAACAAGTATATTTTATCAAGACGAAGAGGGGTGACAATATCGCCCACTCAACTCGTTGCAGAAGAGGAAAACCAGAAGAGAAATGAGAATGAATGACCAGATTGGCGAATACAAGGTATATTCTGTCATCTTGGATCTAGGATAGGTTGTCAACATCCTAACTAAACAGACATGAGAAATGATGGGAACATTAGAGGAAATTTCAACTCAAAATGGGCCTCCTAAAATGAATTAATAAAATAAGAGTTAAAATAATAAAATAATATTTATTAATTTTGGAGGAAGAAAATAAAAAACCTACTTTTTTTGTTTGTATTTTTGACATATCTCCCTGTGTTTTTACTCAAATTTCGATTGGGAGAGCTCGTTGGATGCAGAATTAAATTCTGCATCCAATGAGTACCCACTCGACATACTTTTGATGGATCCTGCTACCCCAAAAACAAGAAATACCTGAAAAAACAGAATGATGCTGTCATCATTCCATTTTTTCAGGTATTTCTTGTTTTTGGTGTAGTGAGGTCTATCAAAAGTATGCCGAGTGAGTACTCATTGGATGCAGAATTTAATTCAGCATCCAACGAGCTCTTCCGATCGAAATTTGAGTAAAAACACAGGGAGATATGTCAAAAATACAAACAAAAAATGTAGTTTTTTTTATGATACCTATCCCCAAATTTATATTAAAAAAGTGTTTAAGACCTATACGGTATTTCAAATTTAAAGCAATTTTATTGGCTAACAAATGATGACATGGAATTTGAATAAAAGTTAAAAGGCTCATTTTGAGTTGAAATTTCCTCTAATGAACCACAAATAGTTTGGTCACCAATTCAACTTTATCTCGAAAATCTAGTCAAAGATCCATCGATTGGTTGGGTCCCTCAACTACTTGTTGAAGTGGAAGGATTAAAGACATATGCATACTTTGATGGTATCAAGACAGTCGACAACACTAGCCCATATCCGACATTGTTGGGAATCACCTAGGCAATGGAAAACCTGGCAATTACGAATTTTAAGAAAAGGACAATAACATTTGAGAATCATGACATGAGGTTCATTTCCCCAATGGATCCCTTTGAAGGAAAATAATACATTGAAACAATAAAAGACGAAGTTGTGGAAGGATAGGATAATTCGTGCAATGTCTCCAAATATTACATCAATCCTATTGTTGATGGGGAATTGGGATGGTGCAGTATCAGCTTTGCGTCTTCAAACTCTGAAGACACACTAGAAAATTGGAAAAACCGGTTGCATGAATCCTATCAATCAAAAAATGTGCAGTCATTACTCAGTCACTGATATGGGTAGCGACATAAGTATATGATCTACAAACCTACGAAGGATTACCAACTTTACGTCCTTCGTTACTGAATTCGGAGATAGAGTATGAGAACCACAACGCTTGTTGGCACTAGATGAAGCACTTAAGGCTATCCTAGCAAGATGGTGAGTTGTGCATAATACATCGATAGAAAACTGGCAAACATGTCAACGACTGATGGAAATACTATTCAGGGAGGAAGAATTCTACAAAGGTAATAAATATGATGGGGAAACTGATCCGAGTGATCACCTAATAATATGTCAAATAGAATGGAAGATGAGACCAAAGGAGGAATGGGTTCATGTGTTCATCCATATGATCAATGAAAAACAAAGAAGTTGGTATGTTTTCACAGAACCACGATGAGAAACGAAAACATTGCAAGAACTAACTGTCAACTTCAGCCATACTTTCAGTTTCATAAATCAAGATCCATTTGTCCATAATGCGTTGCAGGACATCCGCGACAAAGTACTAGAGATAGCTCTGATTGAGCGATCGATAGGACTACAATGGATACCAACAACACAAATGATGATGGAGTGTTACAATGTGATTGTATAACTTGATGATGAGGATGATCTGAGATCCATCTCTATACTAGAGTAAGAAGGCAACCATGACATCGAAGCACCACAGATACCTTTTGACAAATTCAAGCAACCACTGAAAATAAATAAGTTCAACATTGGGACGATGAAAAATCTGAAGTTTACTAGTGTCGAAGATTATTGGGATGATTCAACAATGGGGAAGGTCACCGAATTATTACATGATTTTCAGGACTTGTTTCCAACAATATTTTTTGAGATGAAAGCAATTACATGTGACTTGGGTGAAATGAAGATTCCTCTGAAACCTGATGTGAAACCAGTAAAGTAGCAACTATATATATTGAATCTGAGATACAAAGAGTGCACTAAGGCCGAACTAGAGAGGATGATAGACACATGGATTAAAAAACATGTTGAAGAATAAGAATAGATTAGCCTGATGGTTATTCAGGACAAAAATACCGATGAAATATGAATCTGTATTTATTTGACGAAGTTCAATGATGCATGTCTTGATGATCCGTTTCCCACACCATTTACCGATGAAGTACTGGAAGGGGTAGGAGGATAGGAGGTCTACTCATTTACGGATGTATTTTCAGGCTATCACCATATAATAATTGTAGAGGAATATCGACACAAAACCACATTTGTAATAGAATTACGATGTTTCAGTACATGGTGATTCCATTCGGTCCCAAAAATACTCCAAAGATATTCTCAAGGTTAGTTGTCATTGCATTCAAGGATTTCATTCATAAGTTCTTAGCAGTATATATGAGTGGATGGACCGTTTATGGCTTGGTAAAGGACCATACCTCAAACCTCATATTGATGCTGGAAAGATGTCGACAACATCATATTTCGTTGAATCTCAAGAAATGTATCTTTTCTATGCCATTTGGAATCCTATTGACACACATCATATGTAAGGAAGACATGTTGGTCGACCTAGCCAAGATTATGATCATTTTCGACCTACCATCCCCAACAGAAATGAAGCAGTTGAGGGCCACACTTGTCCACACAAGATACTACAGAAATTTTATACTGGGGTATGCAGCAATTACTGCGCCCATGGAAAATTTACTGAAAAAAAGATACGAAGTTTGAATGTAATGACGAGTGCCAAAAAAGTGTCAACATACTAAAGAGAAAGATGATCGCAGCACCGATATTAGTTTTCCTAGAATGGACGAAGGTGTTACATGTCTAGGTTGATGCCTCGTCAATAGCATTAGGAGTAATATTAGCTCAACCAAGGGAAGGGTCAATTTATCACCCAATCGTTTTTGCAAGTTTGAAGTTTCCACTGTGGAAAAAAAATATATGACGATGGAAAGAGAATTCCTGGCAATGGTATATGCCTTGAAAACATTCCACCACTACTTGTTAGGATGGCACTTCAAAATGTTTACCTACCACTCATTCTTGAAGTAGTTAATCAATAACAATTTCTTAGGGGAATATATATGTCGGTGGTTGCAACTATTCCAAGAATTCAACTTTGAAATCATTGTGAAACCCACACGCCTTAACGCAAGGCCTAGTCATGTATCAAGAATATAATCAAGTGAAGAACAAGGAAACATCGAGGAAGGGTTATTTGATGCGAATTTGTTTATATTCAAAATGGTTGATGACCATTACGAACAAATTGTTCAATTTTTGGCAACAGGGAAGCCCGAGAGGAGTTCACCACCAGTCAGAAGAAACAGTTATTTGTCAAAGCCGTTGATTTTCAACAGATTGCATGACAACTGTACAAAATGTGGCTGTATGAACGTTATATATATATATATATATATATATATATATATATATATATATA
>LPNX010807129.1:110225-125939 GCA_001517045.1 Pseudotsuga menziesii
ATTGTTAATAATACACAATTAATAATTAATTAAAATTCAAGAATCACGCTTTTAGGTGAAAAGATACAATGGGGATTATAAAAGTCAAAAACAATGTGAAATGTAAAATCATCTCATCTTTTATCAAATATATTGTATTACATCAATACATGGATTATTTAGCTTATCTACACTAGGTATTCCACTAAGAAGCATACTTTTACTGTTTTAGTGGTATCACAACACTAATCTCGGCTCCTAATCTAGGCTCCTAAACTTCTGTCAATTTTTTTGAAGTAATGGTCTTTGACCAAAAATTGAGGCCTTTGGACCTCTACCATTTTTCTCCATTTTACTTTCCATCATCTTCTCCTCCATTGCACTCCATTCATCATAGTCCTTCATCCTAATATCGCCTTCCCTTCAAATGGTGATATCCTACCTTTCAACTTCCTACGCACTCCTCTTTGCTCAAGCGAAACATCCCCCTTCATTCAACCCACGTTCCATAGCTCCCATCTCTTCCATAGGCCACGACCCACGCGCCCATTTTTCTTCATCATTTGTGCGATCGTTCTCCACTTCCCTTCAAACCAATTCCACTCATCCACCCTGCTCACATGCCCTCCCACAGGCCACGCCCTATCTACAACTCCTCACCATTTCTTCTCCACCGATTCCATTTCACACTGCCCCCATTCACTGCTACACCTTCACTTCACTCTTACCTTCCTCCCATCCTCGCCCCACGTCAACTCAACCACTACCCCTCTTTCCAACCATATCCATAACTTAACACTGCCATCATCGCAAAGTGAACTCCACGTCGCATTTTTCTCTACACCCCCAACGTTCCACTCCACACCTTCACTGGGTAGTCTAGCCACGCTCCACTCTCTGATGCAAACATACCCCTCGCGCTGCAATTCACATCTTTTACCACCATCCATTCTCGCTGGTTCGCTACACCAATTGTACCCCCATTCCAGTGTTTCCTCCACTCCACCACTATCTTCTCCAGTGCATTATCTTATCCTCCCTCTGCTTCCTACACATCCATTCTCCAGCAACATTACCCATATCCTTCCCTCTCTCGGCCCTCCTCTCTAGTCGCTCCCCCTCTCATCAACCTCCGGCCAACGGCGGCCTGCGCAGCCTCTTGACATCCTCCACCACCCTGTCGTCATTCTTCCCTCTCGTAGGTCCTGAGCACGCCACCTCCATCGTGCCTCCCTCCTCTCCATTTCTGTTGACATGATATTTTCTCCTCCAAACTGCCCTGCCCGATGCACGCTTGCCTTGCAACAAAAACTAAAAATAGTAAAAATATATTATATAATAATAATATATAATATATAAAAAATTTATCATTAAACGCCGCATTTAAACAATTTTCAAAAAAAAGGGAAAATAAAATATCATATGATTATTATTAAATAATTATTATTATTATAATACATATATAATTTAAAAAAAAGTATTATTTTTAATTGTAATATTCGTTATAACAATTAATAATTGTATAAATTATTAGAATTATTAAAAAAAAGGCCATTTGTCATCAAAGGAAGCCAAATACCATTTATTAACGAAGACGTCAAAGTAAAAGGAAGGCCATTTAAGTCAAGGAAGACCAAGTTATCGTCCAAACATCGAATGATGGCGCTTATAAAATCATAATTGCAGATGCAGTTACAAGCAGTATTGGGTCGGTGAACATTACAAACCAACTAATAATTATTTGCAATGCAAGATTGATAAGAAGAAATTGGATAAAAAAATTCAAGAGAAAATGAAACATACCTTGGAAATCCAAAATCAGATATTGGAAAAAACTAATGAAGGTTTCATACAAATGTTGTCAGATAGGGACGAAAAAATATCACATTTTAAAATTCACAATTAAAACTTGGAAGACTAGATCAAAAAGTCAAAAAATGATGAAAAGTCAACGTATAGAAGCAATAACGACTTCTAAGAAGACATAAAGCGCTTAAACAAGCTCATCAAGGAAAAAGATAGCGAGTTGCCGCAATCCCAGAAGAATCTAGAAGATCAATATTCAAAGATATGTCAACATCAGCAACAACAAGAAAAAATCCAGCAGAAGTATGACGGCATTAAGAAAACATACCGACTAGAAATTAAGAAAATCAATGACAATTTAGCAAGCAATACCGAAGAACTATTTGGACTAAGAATTCATAACAAGACATTAGTTACAAAAATCAAGAAATTGAAACATATTCCGAAGACATAACCTTCCAATGAAGACATCGAAGGAAGAATATTATAAAAGGAGAAAGAAAACTAGCACCTAAGAAATCTTAATCAAGAACTAGAGGAACAAATCAAGAAGTTAAAAGAGGATAAAAAGTCGCAAGACAATAGGTTCAAAAAGATTCATAGTAATAACAATCTACTGGAGAACAAAGTAGCAGAAATCAAAAAGAAAGCATCCAGACTTTCCAGAAAACAGATTCAAATTGAGAAAGAAGAAATAAACACAAATTCAGTATTCGTCGCAATTCAAAAAGAAGTCAAACCAACAAAAAAACAAACAACAAAAACTCTTTATCGAAACCCCAATTATAAATGTTGTTTTGACCAATGACATGGTTAAAATGAACATACACAGAAGATTTATGTTGTCAAAAAAGAAAGAACACCAAATCAACATACTAAGCAACAAACGAGAAGAACCACCACACAAAGCCATCAAATAGCTTCGATGAAGATAGATCTCAGATGGACCACATCAACGACGATGCGACATTTTTCTTTGGAATTCGTAACTCATATCGCCTCATTTCATAAAGTGTCACAAATACTAAAAGAATGGATCTAGAGATGATGGTTAATGGCGATGCAGCAGATTATGCTAAAAGCTACAATATATTTCAAAGAATAAAGAAACCATAATGCACAGACAAGATTCCATTAGTATCTCAAGAAACACCACAACCATTTGATAAGTGGGATGGATATTTTGTAGGACCAATCAATCCACCAATGAAAAGAACAGATGCAAGATACATCATTAGTACTACAACTCATTACCTAACACGATCGGTGGAGGAAAAACTAGTAAAGTATTGCACAATTGTGACCACAACAAGGTTTGTGTTCGACAATGTGGTTACCCGGTTTGGATTTCCTAATATATTGATGAATGATTAAGGTGGTCATAATTTTTTCAATCAGACAATGAGAGCAACGACTGAGGAATTCCAAATATAACACAAACCAAGTACTCAATATCACCCATAAGTAAATGGATCACTCGAAGCATTCATCAAGATATTGGAGAACGCACTTACTAAAATAAGCAACACAAATCATGATGATTAGCATCTGAAAATCCCTGTGATACTCTGGTCCTACAGAACAACATGCAAAAGATTGACATGTTAGACACCATTTAAGTTGACATATGGACAAGAAGTAGTGATGTCGATTGAGTATAGTGTCCCTAGTCTCTAAATAGCAGCAACAACAGAGATGAGCGACAAAGGAGAAGTTGAGGAAAGGCTGGCGCAATTGTTACAACTCGAAGAGGATCGCTTTATTGCAAGATTTCATCAGTAGGTCGAAAAGGATCGACAGAAGGCATGACACGATTAACACGTAAAGACAAAACATTTTCAACACAGAGACATGGTCCTCCTCTACGATAGCAAGTTTGCAAAGTACCCATGTAAGATCCAAATGCATTGGCTCCAAATTGCTTTAAATTTGAAATACCGCATAGGTCTTAAACAAATTTTTAATATAAATTTGGTGATAGGTATCATAAAAAAACTATATTTTTTGTTCGTATTTTTGACATATCTCCATGTGATTTTACTCAAATTTCAATTTGGAGAGCTCCTTGGCTGCAAAATTAAATTCCACATTCAATGAGTACCCACTTGACATACTTTTGACGGACCCCGCTACCCTAAAAACAAGAAAGACATAAAAAAATGTGATGATGATTAAAAAGTCCCCTAATTCCTTTCATGTCACCAATAAAACACAAAAAAATTATGAGTTGTAGGTGCCCTCATATAATGGAATTTTTTTAATCAAGGTAACCCCCTATTACTTATTTAAAAGTATCCATAAGGTCCATTATAAGGGTATTTGAGAGTCTATCCTTAATAATCATCATCACGTTTTTTTAGGTATTTTTTGTTTTTGGGGTAGCAGGGTCCATTAAAAGTATGCCGAGTGGGTACTCCTTGGATGTAGAATTTAATTTTGCATCCACGGAGTTCTGTCAATCGAAATTTGAGTAAAATCACATGGAGATATGTCAAAAATATGAACAAAAAAAGTAGTTTTTTTCTTTTCTTCCTCCAAAGTTAATAAATATTATTTTATTATTTTTACTATTATTTTATTATTTTTCTTAGGAGGCCCATTTTGAGTTGAAATTTCCTCTAATGTAAGGTATTTGGGGGTGGTCCTTAAAAACCCCCTTCAAAAGTATAATTCTTATGACTTTTGGGGGGGTTGTAGAAGGACACCCCCTAAAGGTCTATTGGAGTGGTTTTGATAAAACTCCCCCAAAACATTTTTAAAGGTATTTCAAGGCGGTCCTTAAGAACCCCCGTCAAAAGCGTAATTCTCAATACTTTTGGGAATGGTTTCAGAAAGACCCCCGCTAAAGGTGGATTGCGGCAGTTTTTCTAACACCTCCCCCCCCATCCCCCCAACCCCCCAAATAGTTTTAAGGTTTTTGGGGACGGTTCTTAAAAACCTCCCTAAAAAGTCTAATTCTCAGGGCTTTTTGAGGGTTTTTTGAAAGACCCCCCTTAAAGGTGTCTTCTGGCTGTTTTGATAACCGCCCCCCCTCCCCCCCCCCTCTTCAAAAGTTTGTTAAGGCATTTTCTGCAGCCAAGAGCATTAATCCATTGGCTATTAAATCAAAAGGAAAGAATAAAAGAGATTTTCCTGAGGCAATGGATATCAGTGAGGAGGGCCCTACTGAAACTACCAAAAGGAAGAAGGTTGAAACAAAAGGACAACTTGTCCTAGATACATCTGTAGACAAAGGTAAAAGGAAAATGACGATATCAGGCCCTCCATTCGAAGTAAAAGAGTATGCATTTGCAGATAGTACTCATGTTGATTCCTCCTCCTAGTCAAAGTACAAAGCATAGTTAGTGGATAAATACAAAGGAATCAAAGACATAACTTCACAAGAGACTCTGAAATTATATTTTGAAGTAAGGAATTAGATTTCTAATCATGGTGTGTCTTTGGTTTCAGTAAGGATTATATCCAAAACACTTCAAATTTAGCCTTGGAAAGCAAGAACACAGTTGTTGAAGTAAAAATGAACCTGGATGATATCCCCATACCCGACATGATTCATTTGCACAACAAGACATGAGATATCTTGTTTACTTACTTGTTGAAGACCACTCTGGTATTATCCAAGTTACAGATCCTCAAAGGTAAAATTGAGAACCAATTGAGGCAAGAAAAGGTGGAAAATAAGGCCCACCAAACTCAGATAAAGAAGCTACAAACTGAGCTGCTGGCTACTAGAGGCCAATCTGATAACAGAGCTGGTTGTATCCAAAGGTTGCTGGATGAGTGAGAAAAAGAGATTCAGTTATTGAAAAAAATAAGATTCTCATACCTGCCACCCAGCTAATATAGGGTCCTGAACTAGATGAGATAGAAAAAAAAGGAGAACCTGAATAATCAGCTCACTGATTGTCAAGCAAACTTATTGAAGTTTGTTGATAAAGAAAATCAATGGAAAAAAGACATGGCCTTGGTAGTAGAAAGTGAGAAATCCATGAAGGAAAAGTTAGAAGAAATGGAAATTAGAAAGACGTAGGAGAAATAAAAGGAGCTAGAATTGAGGATCATTCCTCATTTGGCTATGTCACAGGCAAGTTTTAAAGAATTGGAAATCACTGGTTTGAAGAATCGAAATAAAAATTTGGAGGACATAGCTAGAAAGAAAGAACTAGAAAGGAAGAAATTAGAAGACAAATGTAAGGAACTGGTGGATAAGAACAACAAATTGAGAAAACAGGTGATTTCATTTTTCCTTCAAATTTGGCAAGTGATATTCCCAATGGGTATAGTTCAGCAAGGTGAATGCAGAAAGACCACTTTCATATTTTGGATCTTCTTTCTCTCTCCTCGGCGGGCATTTTTTTGGAGCAGTGCAAATATGGCTGAGAGGCACTTTCGACATATTGATATCTTCTTCCTAAAAGAGTTTTTAGTCAGGCTAATTATATGTTTGGATGCACCATACAAGACTCTAGAGATATACACTCTCATAATATTTTTATCATCATCCTATGAGTTGTGGAGAGCATTTGCCTAAGGCTAGTTAGGCCTATTTTACAAGTAATTCCATACTTGTACAATTTTTTATCTTCTCTTAGGCTTGGTGTAATTTCCCTAAACCATAGGTTTGGCAAGTGCATAAATTCTTTTTTAGAATCTCTTTGGACAAATTGAGACCATGGTTGAGTAGACATAACAACAGCCTACAATATCTCCATGTGGTGTGGGATTTTTCTTCAACAAACCATTTGTGGTGGGCATCCTCTTAAGGCTAGCTACTTGGACCAATATTCCCATACTCAGCCAATTTCCTGATTTTCACTAATTTGTCGTATTTCTCTAGAATGATGTCATAATGCAACAATGATTTCAACTTCATGCCACATCACCATCTATACCATGCCATGCCATGTAGGCATCATCCTTAGTGTGGGCATCACTTAGCCCCTTTACAACAGTTAGCCATTTTTCTCTCTTTAGTATGAAAAATGAGATTTTTAATGTATTTTGTCAGGTTGGTATTTTCCTTATCTGGTCACCATAAGAAAACCAAGAGCATTGCTAGATATCCATTTCAACAATGAACATGACCATATCATTTGATGAATTTTATCATCAAAGGAACACCCCCTTGCGAGCACTTGCAAGTGGTCTCTCAAACTCTTTGTCTAACACTTAACCAGTTTCCTTCAAACCCTAGGTCACCAAGGTGATATCATTTTTCCTTCAAACTTAGAAAGTGAGATGCCCAATGGGTAGAGGCCAATAAGTTGAATCCATCCAGACCACTTTGATCTTCTAGAGCTTCTTTCTCTCTCCTCGGTGAGCATTTTTCTGGAGCAGTGCAAATATGGTTGAGAGGCAGTCTTGGCAGATTGATATCTTCTTCTTGAAATACTTTTTGGTCAGGTGAATGATATGGTTGGATGCACCATACAACACTATAGATATCCACACTCTAGGAATATTTTTATCATCATCCAATGAGCTATGGTGGGAATTTACCTAATGCTAGTTAGGCATATTTTACCAGTAATTCCATACTTATAAGTTTTTTTATATTCTCCTATGCTTGGTCTAATTTCCCTAAACCACAGCTGTGGTAGGTATATAAATTCTTCTTCAGGGTCTCTTATGACAAACTAAGGAATCCATCAAGACCACTTTCATATTCTGGAGGTTCTTTCTCTCTCCTTGGGGAGCATTTTTCTAGAGCAGTGCAAATATAGCTAAGAGGAACTTTTGGCAGATTGAGATCTTCTTACTGAAAGAATTTTTGGTCAAGTGAATGATATGGTTGGATGCACCATAGAACACTCTAGATATCCGCAGTCTCATAATTTTTTTATCATCATCCTATGAGCTATGGCGAGCATTTCCCTAAGGCCAGTTAGGCATATTTTACCAATAATTCCATACTTGGGTCAATTTTTTATCTTCTCCTATGCTTGCTCTAATTTCCCTAAACCAAAGTTTTTGCATTTTTTGCAGGTCTAATTTCACTAAACCACAGTTTTTGCATGTTGGGTGTGCATTTGAGTAAAGTAATCCAAAATTGAGTTGCTTCAGTAAAATGCACGCACATGCCTAATATCATTTTCCCATACCTCAACCTGTCATACACGTGCTAAACTAATTGAGTGTAAAATACGTCATGTAAGCTTATAAACCTGTAATGGTAGTTTTTGTTTTTCCGTACCTGTCATATTCTAAACTTTCAACTGAGTGTCAAATACGTCAGTTAACAAACCATGAAATTCTATGATTTGATGAACCTGAATTCAGTTGGATTCTGATGACATTGAGAATGACTGCATCACCCGGACGTGAACTCAACATTTCCTCATGAATAACATTTTTTACCCAACTTTCAATTATTAGAAGGGCCAACACAATACACATATCCAGATTTGACCTAACCCCATGGATTCCTTCCTAACAACTGTGGTCAATTACCAATCATGTTGCTTCTTATGTAAGATTTATAAGTAGGGGCCATTGTTATCAGTAGGCTATGTATTAACTCCATTCTCTATGTTCGTTGATTTTTGTCTAGTATGGTTGCATATGTGCACAACTTTGAGTTCACTGATGGTATGAGTGAAATGGGTAGAATTGGAAAGAATTGGAGACAGTATCATCCGGGTTTGATAGCTTTCACTTGAAGTTCCATTCCATCTTATTGTATTTATGTTCATTTAGTAGTCCTTTCCCATCACTCAGTGAAGTCTTTCCTGCACTGATTCAGCACCTTGTCCCTCTTCAACAACCCAAGCATTCCCTATCGGTGGCATAGCATGATTGATTTCTTCAATTCCAGCTTTTAATTTCTCCACACCACCTGGGTATTGCATGTTGTTTTCCGCTGAGCCATATTTTTCTGTGGCATTTCTCTCTTCCTTGTTATTTTCTTCTTTCATTGTTATTTCCCTTTTCTCCTTAGATACCTTTCATGCACTATGCATCTTTGTTATAATTCATCTCTACTCACATCTCCCATCTAGATAACTGGAATGCAACTTCCTCTTCTACTCCCTTTCTACCCCTGGTGTTGAAACATGTCCACTTCAGCCCTGTTTCCCCCTTTGTGTTGCACTATCGTGTTAGCCTTGTTCCACAATAGTTGGTATCTTCTTTTGAATCTAGGAAATTACATCAAAGGACGGGTTGGCTCGTGGGTGAATCAACATTTCAGTTTCACTCAAATGAAATCCACTTGTAACATGGTCAATCCGACCCTTGAGGTCTATAAATAGAATTTAATAGGTAGTAGGGATAGTTATTATTGAAGGAGTTGTTTGATGTTACTGATTCAACTATAAACTATCCCTCTGCTCTGTAATGAAAGCATAATATAATAAAAAATGCTCTTGGCCCCCTTTTAAAAATTTCTTGAGTATCATTATGGTTATATTTTTGCATTATCTCTGTTTTTTTTCCTTGGAAGGTATTATATCTGTTATGTTCTCATTTATTAATTTATGTAAGGAATGATGATGATTTATATTATAATTAAAAATAAACATCCGATACAAATTACTTGCAGAGCCATGAGATTGGATTCCAAACTATGATTCCCATCAACAAGAAACCAACACATACAGTTGTTATGTTCTCATTTCAAATGTTGGATGCATTCTTATTTCACAATAGAAGTTTAATTTATGTCTGAAATTAAAACTATACAAGCCTAGTTAGGTTTTTGTATGCAAACTTCCAAATTTCATACCTACAGTGTACTTCGATTGGAATTGGTGTGCATTTTTTTGTTTTGGCCATGAAAAATTTGAAAATACTATCAATTGTTGTTTTGGATGACTTGGATTTTACTGTATATCATACAATTTACAGAATTGAATATAAGAGTTTGTAGAAAATGTTGGTATGTCTATGTTATAGTGCAATTTATTCAATATAACATGAAATGATGATATGTCAATTCATTTATAGAATATATTATGAAGAATATGTTTCATAATTTGTAGTTTCATACACACTTCTCAGTATGGGTTGCACATTAAAATCTCTTAGATATAGGAAAAATGCACATATGGATTACACATTACACTTGTCAAAATATATGCATTGTCAAGAAATATTGACAATTTATATTACAACAATATTAGTATGTATATAGACATCAAATGTACACCATATTATTTTAGAATTCTAGGCTGCTTGGGAGGTTTTTGCAATTCCTCCTTTTTAGAATAAGAAAAATCGTTATAGATTCTCTTGCTTTTTCTAGAACCCTCTATTTCTACAAAAGCTTCATCGGCCATATGTTTTAATTGTTCTTCTTGCTCTTTCAATTTGTTTGAAATATTTATCACTTTTTCATGCAATCTATATTTTTCTTCTAGGCATTTCTTCAACATCTGTACATTATTATTTTTCTTCTTTGAGTGATCATATTCCTTTCTTTTAAGATCATCATTTGTCCACTTCAGCTAATATTGAACTTCACTTAATTTTCTCTTGATGTGTTGGACCTCCTTCTCGAGCTCTTGTGCTCTCAAATCTCTATCAGATGGAGTATACAAAATTTCTTCTGCCACAGGTTTATCCTACAAAGCTTTAATTTTGGATTTCAAATCTTGTATCTCACTATCACATCCCAAATGTAGTGTTTTTTCCCTTCTCCAATAGTTTTTGGTGAATGTCTCTAATTTTGGCCTCCTTTTCCTCTATCTTCTTCTTAAATGTTTGATTTGATGAGCCAACTGTAAACTCTACAACATTTATTGTTGAAGAAGATACATTCAAGGTCTTCTCTCATTGTTGCAAGGACTTCTGAAACTGGAGTAAGCTCTCCATAGTTACATCACCTAGTTTTGTACTGCTAAAAAGTTTTGGTGTGATTGCCTTTTTACCTTTGACTTTGGATTCTTTGTTGTACTAACCTTTTTACCCTTGACTGTTGATTCTTTTGGTGTGCATACCTGTTTACCCTTGATTGTTGATTCTTCTAGTGTGCAGGTCTGTTTACCCTTGACTGCTGATTTTTTTCCTCTTCCAGCTCTTCTAGCCTCGAGAGTTGCTGAAATCCTTTCAATTCTCTTTTTTTTTAACAACTCATTTTTTCTTTTAATTGTTTTATTCAATTTTTCCAATCTTGTTTCATATTCTACAGTCTCATTTTGTTGTTTAATGATCATTTCTCTCCATGCCTTTTCAAACTCAACCTTCAAAGCTGTAATAAATGTTTCTTTATTCTTCAATTCTTGCTAAAGTTTTACTTTGAGTCTTCAATGGTGGGATGTTCAAAACATCAAGCCTTTTTTTTAGCTCATTTTCAAGTCTCCCTATATTTTCCTCATCTTTTTCCTTTTGAACATGATACATGTCTTTCAGTCTTTCAAGGTCAGAAATCGATTTTGCTAGAACTACGGTAAATGTAGAACATTGATCCTTAATAAGTTTATCCTTCTGGAAAATTATTTTTTTAGTTTCCACAATTATTTTCTCTAAACCTGTAACACGATGTACCAAATCAAGAATTTGAACATCCTTAGTTCTGCACAATTCGTTGCTAGCTATGAAGGAATCCTCCAACAAGGTAGATTGTTCTTTGAAATGTACCAATTTATCAAATAAAGAAAAAACTAGTCTACCATCAAAAGAATATTTGGCATGAATTAGGTCTTTATCACTCGTCGATAAATGGTCCATATCATTTTTGACAAATTCCTCCAATTGATCTTCATTTTCATTTCCATGCATTCCATCCAAAGTTGTGACAAAAAAACCTTATTCAAGGGAATATGAAGGCATGCCATTTCCCACAGATTCCATATTGTCCTCTAAAGGTTGTCCATGTATTGCTAATGTAGTGACAATAGAAACTGCTTCTACATTGTCCTTTAAAGACGATTGAGGTAATTCCTCATTTTTTGTCGTTCTTTAGGCTTACTAATATATGTTCTAATAGAATTTGACCCTACAACACTGGGTCGACATAAATCAATAATGTTTTGCATTGTGCCCAGGTAACCAAACTTGACCTTCTTCATTTTACTACCTTGCAATGTAGAGTGTAATTCCTAGCCAATAGATGAGGGACATTTATGGCCATTTCTTCAACCCAGTCTATGGCCAGCTTCATGCAATCACCCGAAATATCATTCCTCTTATGGTGATTCATAATGGTCCTAAGGATAATCTAAATAAGTGATTTGTATATTCCTTGAGGAACATATTCCATTTTTAGACCATTTTTGGGAACAACAACCCATTTCCCATAAATTTTACTGGCCATTTGAATCTTTTCTTCCTTGGGGGTTTTCCATGAGTTTAACATTTCCCCCTCTCTTCGTGGAATTTTGGTTGCTCTGGAAACCAAATCAAGGTCTAAATGAACCCTATTCCCAAAAATATGCAATTCCATATCCCCATGATCATAACTATAGATGGCATCATTTATCTCGCCATTTTGATAATTAAAATTTCCAAAAATAAACCTATCCACTCCTACTCTTAAAAGGATATTTAACATACCAGTCGACCATATGCTTGTATCACTCAATTCATCAGCATTCTCTTGGAATTTTTTCACTGTGAACCATTCAACCTGGGAACTTTGTGCTTCTCTTGATGCTGTTGTAGAGAAGGCCCCTGTGTTTGTTGCCATGGTGCAAGACGCCCCTGTTTCATTTGTTTCCATAGTACGCAATGACCCAAATTTAATTGTGTTGGTCATGGTTGGTTTGGTGTGCACATTGAGGAATGAAAGCTTAGGAATGAACATTGAGGAATGCACGCTAAGGAATTCCCTCTGAGGAATGCAAACTTAGGAATGCACACTAAGGAATGCAAGCTGAGGAATGCAAGCTTAGGGATTCACATCGAGGAATGCATGCTTAGGAATGCAAGCTGAGGAATCCAAGCTTAGGAACTGCACTTAATAAAATACATAAACTTGTCCTAGACTCAATTGAGTTAATAAATCATCTTACTATTATTGTTATTTATTGCATATTAATTAGTTTCTTGTTGCAAGTTTATTCCTTTAAATATTTAATTTTGGTCTTTTTGTTATTCTTGCTACAATGTGGAAAATAAATAATATTAATGTTAAAGATATCCAAAAGAAAAACCAAGAGCATGGATAGATATCCATTTCAATAATGAACATGACCATATCATCTAATGAATTTTGTCATCAAAGGAACACCCCCTTAGTGGAAATTTCCAAGTGGTCTCTCAAACTCTTTGTCTAACACTAAACATTTCTCTTCAAACCCTAGGTCACCAAGGTGATTTCATTTTTCCTTCAAAATTTTCAAGTGAGATTTACATTGGGTAGAGGCCAAGAAGGTGAATCCATAAGGACCACTTTCATCCTCTGGAGCTTATTTCTCTCTCCTTGGCGGGCATTTTTATGGAGGAGTGAAAATATGGTTGAGAGGCACTTTTGGAAGAGTGATATCTTCTTCTTGAAAGACTTTTTGGTTAGGCTAATTATATGGTTGGATCCACCATACAACACTCTAGAGATCCACTATCTCAGAATATTTTTATAGTCATCCTATGAGCTATGGCGGGTATTTCTCTAAGGCCAGTTAGGCATATTGTAGCAATAATTCCATACTTGGCCAATTTTTTATCGTCTCCTATGCTTGGTCTAATTTCCCTAAACCACAGTTGCAGCAGGTCCATAAATTCAAATTTAGGGCCTCTTTGGACAAAATGAGACCATGGTTGAGTATGAAAAACAACATCCTACAATATCCCCATGTGTTGCGGGCATTTTCTTCAACAAAGCATTTGTGGCAGGCATCCTCTTAAGCCTACTTTGTCTTTAGTATGCAAAATAACATTTTTCACCTATTTTGGCAGGTTGATATTTTCCTTATCGGATCACCATAAGAAATAAGAAGAGCATGGATAAATAGCCATTTCAACAATGAACAATACCATATAATTCCATAATTTTATCATCAAAGGAACACCACCTTGCGGGCATTTGCAAGTGTTCTCTCAAACTCTTTGTCTAACACTTAACCAGTTCTCTTCAAACCCTAGGTCACCAAGGTGATTTATTTTTTCCTTCAAACTTGGAAAGTGAGATGCACATTGGGTAGAGGTCATTAAGGTGAATCCATCAAGACCACTTTCATATTCTGGAGCTTCTTTCTCTCTCCTTGGCAGGCATTTTTTTGGAGCAGTGCAAATATGGCTAAGAGGCACTTTTGGTAGATTGATATATTCTTCCTGAAAATTTGTTTGGTCAGGCTAATGATATGGTTGGATGATCCATACAATACTCTAGAGATCCACACTCTCATAATATTTTTATCGTCATCCAATGAGACGCAACGTGCATTTCTCTAAGGCCAGTTAGGAATATTTTACCAATAATTCCATATTTAGACAATTTTTTATCTTATCTTATGCTTGTTCTAATTTCCCTAAACCACAGTTGTGGTAGGTCCATAAATTCTTCTTCAGCGTCTCCTATGACAAACTGAGTAATCCATCAAGATCACTTTCATCTTGTCTCTTATGACAAACTTCTCTACCTACTTGTCTCTTTGAGCAGGAATGTGTCTCTGAACTGTAAATTTTTTGTAACACTACCACTTTTTTTGTAACACAACCATTTTTTAGTAACACTACCACTTACAAAAAAAAACATGGTGACTTCAATGTGCAAATTGAGTAATATGTATTTAAACTTAGTTTTGATTTTTAAATTCAAAATGATTTATAGATTAGCTATTTTGCACAACATAAAAGGTACTAGCCTCAATTGAGTTCAGAAATCAGCTTACTATTATTGTTAATCCTTGCATATGAATTTTTTCTGGATGCAAGATTATTCCTTTAAATATTAAATTTTGGTCATTTTCTTATTCTTGCTACAATGTGGAAAATAATTTATATTAAAGCGGTTTTTTTCTGTAAATTTCTGTTTTTGAGAATAGCAAGCAATAGAAGGATAAACTAATTTATAAAAATAAAAAACTCAATGAAAATATGATATACAATCTTCTCATTCCACATATTCACAACATACCATCTCATTTCACATGCAGTGAAGATTATATAACACTGATGTATTACAAAATCAGAAATTGCGCTCATGGCATATAATTGCAACTTGTGCCCAAAAGTTTATTTAAGTGGATTAATCACGAACTACACAAAATTTATAAACTATGTCCCGATCTAGGTATAAAAATTCAATAAATCAATTGTTCTCAGTTGATACAACATCACTGAAATCACTAGTCACACAGTATAAGCACTAATTACATAGTTCAATGTCATCCTTATGCCAAGGAATGAAGCTCAACAAAGCATCTGCTAGAGTACATAATGCACTACACGGATGTTGTAGAGGTATATTTTCAAATAGAGGATCTAAATTTTATGTTGGATTCATAATGAAATATCCTTTTCCAATAGGGACACAGTGTGCCATTGCATTTGGGTCATTCTTATGTGTTGTCACCCTTGCAACTTTAACCCTTGAGTTTAATGTAATGAGAAAGGATTTATTTCCTACCAGCCCCAATTGGGAAGTTGGTTTCAACTCATTAGCATTATATTGACCCTGCAAATAAACGAGACAAAGTAAGATGCATGGAAATAAGAATTTAAACATTGATGATCATAGATTAAATAATTACAATCTTACCTGAATTGGTGTTTTCATTTTGTCAATTTGCAGTTTCAACGGAACCATTGGTGTTTTATATACCAAATGTTCATCATATTTTGATGCACGACTCTGCACCCAATAGACAATGATTTCTACTATATTGATAAAATAAAATAAAATTGAACTAAACTACGAAATTTTCCAATACTTACTAGGGATGTCGATGGAGTATGCATTGAAGTTAACTTATTTTGTATTAGTCCATTCCTAGGGGTTGTTATGTCCCCTGTATTATTCTTTCTAGGCAACAAAATGTAATATATATATAT
>LPNX010807129.1:126747-138706 GCA_001517045.1 Pseudotsuga menziesii
ACATTAGGAAACTGTTTATATAAGCATTCAGATATTAGCCTTCAGATAATTACTGTGAAAATATGTATACTGATACAAGAGTAAATAATTGGACACTAACACTTTCTTTCTTTACCACATGTTCTCTCTCCATATCTTCTACTATTTTCAGTAGTTCACTTATTGTTGTTTTCAAAGATGATATTTCCTCTATTTTTTCTTTCACTGTTGTTTGGATTATAGCTAGTGCCTCCTTGTATGGAATTTTTCCAAAAAAGTTAGTTGGTGTAACTCCTAATCCAATGACACAACATCGTCCTCTTGCATCAACCCTTGGTACCTTGGCAATGGCATCATCCCTAGCTGCAAAGTCTTGAGATGCAACTTCTACTTGTGCTTGTTTAATTTTTTTCTAACATTGACATACAATTAAATCATATAATATAAGAAAACATTTCCAACATGTAAAATGAAATTTTAATCAATATCTAAATTAAAAGGTTGAGAACATACATTGTTTCTCCTATAGCTACTGTGATTGGAGTGCCATCCTTCTTTTGATGGCACTTCTCCCATAAGTCAGCCCTAGTAATGCTTGTAGTCATATCATCAGAGGCTATAGATTTTTTCTAGTCACAACAAGTAAAATAGTATGGTTAAGTTGTGACATTTAAATGAAACTAAAATATTATAATATTTCTCATATTGGATAAAATATCATTACAAATGTATACCATGTCATCTTCGACCCATTGATAACCTCGACGTCTAGAAGTGTGCAAGTCCCTCTCATTTTCTCTATTTTCCTTGCTTTTTTCCCCTTATATCCTAGATAGTAATCAATTGAAAATAACATATATAAGACAACATTCCAAGCCAATAGAAATTCTAAAAAACTTGATTATATAATACGTGAACTTTTTGCTTACCAGGAATTTAGTGGTGGCTCATGATAGGATGAATTCTCTCCACACTGTCTCACTTATCCTAATTGGAGGAACATTTTTTAATCTTTCCTCTGTTGACTCATAAGGGTCACAATATTTTTTGGTCAACCTATATCTATGACTATGTGCCTTATGGCCAATGGATTTCATACAATATTCTTTAAGGACAATAGTGATTATGAATTTTGACTGCAACATACAAGAATTACATCTTTAGATGCAATACATGGTTTGAAAATAAAGTTCAAAATCATCCAAAAATAGAAATGTTGAAATCAAATACACGTAATGTATAATACTCACATTAATAATTTTCCACAAGTCCTCCTTTAATTGATTTGAAACCTTCCTCCAATCAGAATAATTAATTGGAACCATTCCCCTTGCGAGCATACCTAGTAATGAAGATAGCTTCATGAAGTTTGGACCAATTGGTTGGTTCCTTTCATTGATATGAATTTCGATATTTTCCTCCAAGTTATTGATTTATGCACATTTAGTTGCTCCTCTACCTTTCTTATTGACTTTCTTTGTTGATGTTTGTGTAGAGGGATATTCACCTTGTATACTAATATCTTGTTGGCATTGTTCTTTGTGAACATCTTCTATAAAAGAAGGGAAAGTAAGGGTGTTATGGATTTCAAAGTCATAAAATTTTATTTATGAAGAACTAAAAAATTATACATTAATGACCTTACCTTGTTCTTCATGTTGCTCCACCTCTTTTTGTGTCGAGGGATATTACCCTTCTACACTGTTATCCATATGGCATGGTTGTTTGTGAGCATCTTCTATAAAATAAGGGCATGTAAAGGCATTATGGGTTTCTTAATCATAATATTTATAGTTATAAGGAACTAGAAAAATCTGAATTAATGGGCTTACCTTGTTCATGTTGCTCCTCCTCCTAAAAAGAGGAAAATGTATCTTTGCCATTTGCTTCTTTGTTAGGACTAGTAGAGTCATTCAAAGGCATAGAAGGTGTACTAATCTTCTTTGCTATTGTTTGTATTTTCCTCTTCTTTGTAACTATAGCCAAGAATGTTATTAAACATATGCCTAACATCACCATATAATAAAAATAAGCATTATATAACTACATAAGGAAACACATCATTCTATTTATAAATATTTACCTTCTGATATGCATGTCCCTTTCTTTCCCATTTTATTATTTCGACGCGTTCTTTTCAAAAATTCCACAATCAGATTTTTTTGATTTTGTGTCATAACATGCTTTTCTTGCTCTTTTAAAAATGATTAGAGTGTTGATTAGCCATAGCCTATTATATTGTTATTAAACTACAAAGTAATATGTTCTAACAATTTAAATTAAATAAAAGTAGTATTCCCATTTGCAGTGATGGGGAATTTTGTTTTTTACAAAGAACTCATAGATGTAACCTCTTGGGTGGCTCAACCACAGTCTTATTAATACAAAACCTACTCGTTTCTGTTAAAAAAAACAATTTAAATTAAATAAAAATAATGATGTACTTCAATCACAATCAATCACTTACCTCCATGTCTCCACTTGTACAAAGCCTATATAATTAACCAAAAAAATAAAGTCCATCATCAGTCAATTGTTAACTGAAATTTGTTTAGACGTTTAATCTATCTAACAAGTTTCAAAAGTAAAAGGGAAGACTATCTGTAAGGACTATCTTCTAAAAGGAACAGGTGTCATAACTTGAGAGAGAGAGATAGGGTTAGAGTGTTGTAGGGTTAGGTTAGGCACGTACAATAGCCAACAAGATATCTCAGTCTCCAAGAGTGAAGACCCATCATCCTTAGAGGCTGCGAGCAGGACAAGGTTTACAGAAGAATCCCCAAAGATGAACACGGCAATGGTCTTGCAGCAATGGGAAAGTGCAGCCCAACTCTAGTGCTCAAAAAATAATCACAACCCAGCTAAATGAATTTCAAAAAGTCCACAACTCAGCTATGAAGAACCACCCCAATCCACGGTCAGCCCTAGAGGAAACCATAACTTCTACAGAATTTTTAAAATTGTGTAGCATAGGAACCACTATTTTGATTTCTTTCAATAAAGAACATAGAAGAAGAATGCGGTGAAACTTAAGTTACACCTCACCTTAATATATCCCAACAGCTTAGCTTCATCTTTCATGGTGTTGAATACCGGAGTCAAAGAAAGTAAATGTTGGCTTGCCCAAAAAGAAAACGCCACCCTTTCCTGACAAAACTATTTGCGGGAGATAAAATGTCAAAAGTTATGTTAGGGGTCCCATTTTTTTTTCTATTTTTAATTTTGCTTTTTTTTGTTTCTTTTTGGTAAATTTAATTTCCTTTTTTTTGGTATAGATAGCAAAAACACCAAAGTTTTATCCTAAGGTTTTCAATGAAAAGGGGAATGACCCTGGTACTAGGCGTCATGTAGGTGGACCAAAGGAAGGAAGGAGGGAACCAAAGAAATGCATCAAAAGGAAATTCAATATTATCCTACTGTGGTGGACGACATGAAGTTAAATAATGTAATAATAAGAATGCATTGAATGTGAGGTTTATTTTTATAAGGATGGAGACAATGAGTTTGTTTCAATAGATTCAAGTGCACTAGTAATCAATTTTACCTTACCACATAAGGGATTTCATTTTCATCTAAGGTTAGATGTTGATCTTACATCCAAACATATTATTATTTCTAGTAGGTATCTACTATAGTTATGCCTGTGGATATTAGACTAATTATGAGAAGAAATTTATGACGTTAATGAATATAATCTATATGCTCTCCACAAGTTTGACAATTCATTAATACATTGGTTAAGGTCCTCCTGGAGAAAACCTACAAGAAAAACCTATATAATCCTTTTAAATATTCATAATTTTTATCATTATAACCTCTTCCAACCATATGCAATTCTTATAAAGATAAAAGGAATTTGAACCGACATTAATAACCTATGCATTTCAAACCTGTATTATACCATTGAAACTATTTTCCCGATGATAATTTGATAACTTGTTTGAGGGACCATATGAATATGATGTGACCCCGACCATCTCCTTCTAAGTATAATTTTTAACCTACAATGTCAACCCTCCATCTCTTTATAATTATCAAACAAATTATAGGTATATTATACCTAGTAATGTAGGTGTTAGTGATGGAAAGGACACCTTTAATTTTTCTAATTCCTACATTAACATATTTTATATGAATTAGTGAACCATGACAATCTTGTATCTATATCAAAGAAAAAAATGGCTATATAGATCCAAAATTTCATTTAATCTGTCCTTAACTAATATTCCCCTAACCATCATCCCTAATTGAAAATTATTGACACCAATTAATGAAGTAACATATACTACCATGAATAATGGACATAATTGCAAAGGAGGAAAAGTTGTCATTTATCTTACGCTAGTACTGGATCATATGAAGGAAAATGGTTGTGATCAACCAAATATTCATACTTACATTAATAATCCTTTAATGAATTGATTTCACAACCTAAATGACTTCATAAAAATAAGGAGGTTGATAGGGTATACCATGAAATCGACCATGTATATTAGCCTATTGTGGTGGATGACATGAAGTTAAATAATGTAATAACCATGGATTATAATGCATTGATTGTGATGTTTATTTGTAGAAGGATGGGGCACTACAACAAAAACTGGATTAAGCATCTCTTTTTGCATCCTTTTTTGCGTCTAGACCATCTTCTAGTGTATTTTTCTTCATTTTTTGGACAAAATGGTGCAATTTCACGAGTTGGTGCTATTTTAGGCATTTTTTGCATCCTTTTTCTAAATCGAGCACAAATTGCAATGTAATTTGCACCGGGTTTTGCACCTAGTTATGCGCCAGGTTTTGTATCAGGTTTTGCAATAGGTTTTGAGCCTAGTTTTGCACCTAATTTTGCACCTAGTTTGTACATTTAACTCTTGTTGTTCCCCCTTTCACGTCCATGTTTGCCTCAACTTTTACGCCCTTGTTTTCATCCGCTTTTGTATCTATTTTTACATCCACTTTTGCATCCACTTCTGCTTCTTTTTTTGCATCCCTTCATGCGCCAAGTTTGGCATCAAAGTTTACATCCTGTTTTGTGTCTAGTTTTGCATCTTGTTTTGTTTCAGCCATTTTTGCATCCACTTTTGCATCTACTTTTTCATCAAATTTTCCACCCACATTTTCATCCCTTTTTTCATCCCATTTTGCATCCATGTTTACGTCTTTTTTTGCATCTACTATTGCATCCACTTTTGCATTGGGTTTTACATTGGGTGTTACAACTACTTTTGCATCTACTTTTGTTGCATCCACTTTTGCATCCAAATTTGTATCCAATTTTACATCCATGGTTGTATCCACTTTTGCACCACTTTTTTCAACATGTTTTGCTTCCACGTTTTCATCATTTTTTGTATATACTTTTGCATCACCTTTTGCATCCATTTTTGGTGCACCCCATTATGCACCCACTTTTGCACCTACTTTTGTTGCATCCATGTTTTTATCCACTTTTGCATCTAATTTTACACCCAGATGTTGAAGATAACAATGAGGATAGTGATTATGATATTGAGGATGGCTACAATGATGATGATAATGTTGTTGATAATGAGGAGAACGATGACAATGATGATGATGAGGATAATGACAATGACAAAATTTGCAATGATTATGATGGCAATGAAATGAATGGTGATGATGACAATGAGAATGATGATGTTGATCATCTTAAAAAATAAGTTGTTATTTGTCTTGCATAAATTGTATGTGTCCTCCATGACCATTTTCCACTAATCACATATTTTGGGTAGATGTTATTTTTTATGCCAAAGGTAATGATAAATAACTGATGAAAATGAAAATAATCACGATGATGATAATGTCAAGGAAAATGGTGATGATGATGATGTTAAGGACAATGGTGATGATGATGACACAAATGATGATTATGCTGATGATGATGACTAAGGTGATAATCATGGTGACAATGACAAAGATGACGACGACGACGATGATGATGATGATCATCATCAAAAACATAATCACTATCATTGTCATCTAGTTCATCATCGTCATCATTTAAAGCATATGGGATATGTTTACCATTTAAAGCATACATAACAAGTCAGACATAGTTACAATATTAAGCATGCATAAATTATAACTATGATTGAGCACATTTTAATCTTGGAGCTTGTAGTGAAACTAGGTTTATTTACCTCTACCGACACTTTCTTATAAGGAGCATCATCATCTTCGTTGTCATCATCATTTCCATCATTTTCATCATCGTCATCATCATTGTCATTTTCATTGTCATCATCAACAACAGCATTGTCATCATCATTATCATCAAATCAATTACATTTATTGTGTCCGCTTTAGCACTCCAAATCAATTACATTTATATTCTCCTTATGATAGGTTGTATAGGTACACAACTAGGTGGTCTATATCATGATGATACTAAAATGGACACAAATTGCGTCCACTTTAACATCCAAAATAAATTACATTTAAATTCTACTTGTGCTAGATTCATGTCTAGGTGGAAAAATAGGCACATTATATAAAGATGTTGCTAAAGTGGGAAAAAGACGATTTGATGAATAAAGGTGATAACAAAATCAAAATATGAGGTTTCCTCGATTTGGCATCTTACTTTTAATTTCCTATTATAGTTAATCAAAAGTATTTTGATTTGGAGGGTAGTTGTGAATCACATAATCTAATTGAAATCCCATTTGAACATCTATATGAATACTACATGGATTATATATATGTTTAAGTGAATCATGTTTGTTTTAAAGGTGAGCTTATACATAAACTAATCAAAGGTTTTTTCTATAGTGTAGTTTACATACATTTGTGTTAACCAATTCCTTCAATTGCACAAGTTATATTTGTATGTACATGCATATGACAACTTCTACAATATACATATATAACCTTTTTTAATTCTCAACGAATAACTTCATAACACTTCTAACCATTATCAACCAATAGATGAAAGTAACCACAATAACTATTATCCAACTAATTATTGTTATTTTTGGCTACCAGGTCATATTAACTTATAAACATTTTAAGGACATTGCACTAGGTAATGAGTATAGAGACAAGAATCAACACATTAATTTAGATTATGAGTTCTAAACATAGTAATTGAATGATTATTGCATCCAAATAATAACGAAGCATTTTTAAATGGGACATAAAAACCATTATTATTTAAATATGAATTACATATCCGACTGTAAATTTAGAATTCTTCATTCACATTATAATTTGCATCTAGGTCTTCCAATGTTTCCTTGTCAATGTTCATATGTTCTTGTAAGTACCTAATATTATTCTTGCTACACCATCCTGCTAAAGTGGTATTGTAATCATCCTCATCTTCAATTTCATCATATTCTGTATCAATAAAATTTGTTTCCAGATCAGTTACATGGATATCACCATATCTATTTTCATCATTGCTTTCGATATCATACATATTATATTCCTCCATAATATCATCTTCCTCCATGATAGCATCTTCTGAAGATGCACCTATGACCCTGCTTCTCCATATTGCTAAAGGAATATTGTCATCATTATCATCTTCACATTCTTCTACTAGATATTATTCAACTTGAACATCATCATGGATGCCAATTTGTTCTCCCTCAACTATATTTGGTTGGTCATCATTGGTTTTCTCAGTATCGATTGAAGCATCTTCGAAAACATGTCTTAATCTTGGATCATAATGAATGACAAATATCTGTTGATGTAATTGTAAATTTGTAATGTATTCACTTGTATTTCTTATCTATTGTAACCCGATGTTCATTCCAGGATGTATTGTAATGTATTTGAGTCATGTCATGCCCCGATGTTCTGATCGGGATGTTTCCATAATGAGAAAGTCATGTCAAGTCATTGTGGGTAACCCTCTTATTGGTTAAGGGTTAAAGTCCCCATAGTTGTGGGGCCCGTGGGTTATTAGAATATCCTAGTCAATTTGGCCCTAGGTGAGTCATTGTAAGTCAGGGCAATAGTCCCCACCATTGTGTTACCCTCCTATTGGTCGAAGGAGGAAAAGTCCCTATAAGTGGTGGGGCACTAGGGTTATTAGACACTCCTAGAGATGTCAGCTCTAGTAAGTAACTGTTAAGTGAGGCCGACATGTTGGAGTGCACTTCAAGTGAAGGGAAGAATATAAATAGAGAGTGAGAACCTCTCTATTTATCACTTGCAAAGCATCACTCACTCACTCAAGTGTGGCGCATTAGTGAGGAAGGAAATACACTGGGAGTAGACAAGAAGAAAACTACTGCTGTCGGGAGTGCATCTTACTGTTTTGGTGCTGATTCTATCTCTGAGGAAGTTGCGAGGTTTTATCCTTTATGGTTTCCCCAAGGAAAACTCTTTGTGTCTCTTGTCTCTTGTGATGTGCTTATGTTTTATTGTTGTGCTTGTTATTCTCTCAGTGAAAAGATCCTAAGATCATAATGCTAGCTTTTATGATGAAAAATTAACATGGTATCAGAGCTAACCTGAGAAGAAGACATTGTGCAGTTGTAGCAGCTAGGGATTCTTACTTTTTGGGTCTCTCTACACAATTCATCAGCAAAAGTATGCTAGAATGACTCTCCATTGAAGGGTGCATCTTTCTGTCGAAGCATAATTCGATTCCGGGCAATTTTAGTTTTCGATGTGGAAATTAGGGATTTCTACAGAAGAGGAATTTTTTAGTGAGACCAGAATAAGATTGTTGTCCTCATCAAAACTGAAGTTTAGAGACCTGGATCAAGAAATTTGGTTGGGTGAAACTCCAGGAAAGTCAAACCCTAGTTTGACCTCGAGCTAGAATAACCCTAAATACTAAAAATGACAAGTTTTGGTATAGTCGCTATATTTTGAGATTAGAGAAGGTTCAGGAGCTGCAAAATTGAAAGGGCTGAAGATAAAATCATCATGCGCACTGGGTCCAAAATTCATCCTCAGATTCGCTATATTCTGGGAGATATGATCCCTCCAAGTTAGGGTTCCATCCTCTTCCAGAATTCATCCCTAAACAGGACACCTGGGGAGAATTGCAAGATCTTGGGATACAGAGGTCCCAATGGAATTCCTGAAGATTCTCTAGAAAGGGAACAGAATTTAATTTCAATGGTCCGAATATCAGACTCAGAAAATGAACCAGTGACACGTGTCATTCCGTACAACTTCGCTATTCTGAACAGTCCTGTAAAAGGTCACCTTGGGAAAAGGATCATAAATCCCAAATAGTGAAACCAATTCTGATGAAACCTGTGGTGTTGGATCAAGGACATGTGAGGTTATCTCAATGAGAAATTTAACACATATAGGAGCCATAATTGTGGAGATATCATAGAAATAGTAACAGGAATTTCTGCAGAAGAAAATGGAAAATTAAGGCTTCCTATTTCGCGAGCTTCCCTCCACTGTTTTCAGAAAAGGAGTACATTGGACAAATACATTTGAAGAGATATATCTGTCTATCCAATCAGATCTAAAATATTCCAAGTTTTGAAAATTAGGGTTTCTGTGACAAACCCTAGATCAACCAGCTCCGGAACCAGGACAGACACCTCAAATCAGTAAGATCTAATCCTTTGTTATTTTCCTTTGAGGTTCTCATTTAAAAGTGATCTATCACATTAGCTTGATGACAAGCTTGGGGAATTTGACAACTTCCAATCCTGGAATTATATGCTCTCTCTGAAGAAAATGTATTAGACACCTACATGAGTAGAGAGGTTCCAGTTCCAGAGGGAGATGAGGCTAGAAGCCTTACACAAGAAGAACTTGGTCAAGAAGATCATTGCTGATTCATTCACGAATCAACTTGTGCCATAAGTGTCTCCCCAAAGACACCAAAGATGCTTGATTCCTTGACCAAGCTATTTGAAAGGAATAACCTACATCAGAAGATGACCTTAAGAAACCAGTTGAATAATGTGAAGATCAAGAAGCAGAGACCATGCAGTCATAAGAGTCTCTCAAATCAAAGAAAAACTTGAAGCGATAAGAGAAGAAGTGAAGAATGCAAAAGTGGTGATGGCCACCTTGAATGGCCTCCCAGGATCATGGAATTCATTCATTCAAGGAATGTGTTCTAGAAGGAAGTGATTACTTTCAGCAGACTCCGAGAAGAAGAACAAGCTCGACTCATAAGAAGAGAAGATAAGATGGGAGCAATTGAAGATCAAGCTTTCACCATCCAAAGAAGATCCCTCAAGCGATGAGGAATATGAAGATCTCAACTCTTGAAGAAATTCTTATCCACCTTAGCATTTGGATAAGAAAACGATGCTATTATGAATGAAGAATACGGTGAAGCTGAAGGCTCAAGAAGGAGTATACCCACGAAACAAATAAAGATAAGTATTCAATTGTAATTTCATGATATTGTTTTGTTATGCATTTGTTTATATTCAGTTGATATATTATGCATGATAGGATGTTTGTATTAACGACGGTATACTACTAATATGCATGTGATGGGTAAGTAGCTCATGGTGCTATACAAATTCTCCATTGCTACTTATCTAGAATGAAATCTCTTTGCTAACATATTAGATTAGTGCACAATCTCAATGTTGTCTTGGTAGAGATGGAAGGAATCTAGAAAGTTTCAGTGAGATATGGATGAATGTTGTATTGGCTAAAGTAGTTGCATGATCATATATTTATGCATAAGTATTTTCCAGAATAAATATTCCTTATGAAATGTTTCTAACCACACAAATGCATTTGACTTGTAGGAAAGACCGCATACATAATCGCCTACAAGCAAAGAAGAATGAAGACTTGTTCCGAAGAGCAAGTGATGACATTTCAAAATAATATGACGAGTGCAGTGACATCATTGATGCAGAACCTTCCAGCCACCAAGAAAAAAGGGAAAACCAATTCAAGAAGGATGATGTCAAGACGTAGTATCGAGACCTGAAGAGAAGTTCATAGTTCCATCATGCAGTAGATGGAAACATCGTGGGATACAAAGAAAGATTCGTAGCACGAGGCTTCTCATGAAAAGAAGGGCTAGACTACAAAGAGACATTTGCATCCAGTAAGAGCTTAAACACATACATGATGAGCCTGATGAAGATCTTAACCTTTGCTACAAGGTTGAAGATGCAAGTCTATACACTAGATGGATACATAGAATACTAGTAGCATAGGAAGCTACTTATCACTCCGGTACAGAATACTTTCAGTGCATAGAGCACAGAGACAGAGGGAGTATGATGCTTTGCTTCAGAGTGAGTGACTACATAATATCTTGAGGTTCGACATGGTACAACAGGATGGGAAGATTACTGATGACTCTAGGATTTACTGAGAGTAAAGTGGATTCCAACCTTTGCTTCAAGATTGAAGGTGGAATACCAATGATTCTCCTATTATGAGGTGTAGCAGAGTACAGGTGGAATCTTCCTTGGACAAGGGAAGTATGGAGTAGAGATCCTGAAGAGGTTTGGGATGATGGACTGCAAGGCTATGGCCACACCTATGGCATCAAACTTGAAGCTATTAAGTGATGCTTCATCAGAGTCAGTTGATGCTACGATGTATCGTCACATGATTGGGTCCTTGATGTACCTGAGACCAGATATTTTCTTTGCTGTGAACACATTGAGACATGTTCACTTGATGGTTGCAAAGCATGCAAGGATACAATTGAGTATGGGCTCAAGTATGATGTGAATCAGAAGATTAACCTGGAGGGTTATGTTGATTCAGATTGGGCAGGCAGTGCCATCGATAGGAAGAGTACTTCGGGATGTTGCTTCAGTATGGGATCAGGTGTGATATCTTGGTTTAACAGGAAGCAATCCTATGTGGCACTGAGTACAGCTGAAGAAGAGTATGTTGCAGCTTGTTCAACTAGTTGTGAGGCAGTATGGCTGCGGAAGCTACTATTTGATATATTTGATCTCCAGTTGGATGCTACTTGTATACATTGTGACAACCAGAGTTGCGTGAAGTTGTCAGAGAATCCAGTGTTCCATGACAAGTCGAA
>LPNX010807136.1:0-56478 GCA_001517045.1 Pseudotsuga menziesii
TATATATATATAAGCCACACAAATTTATTGTAAAGACCATCAATTCAATTATAAAAATATATTTATTTATCTAATAAGATAAATATTATCACCTTACAAGTGATATCAAAGCATTTGTTGTTGACCTGTGGTCAAATAACTTTATTTTACAGTGGAATACAAAAACAATGCAAGCTTGTGGTTCCATTCAATTACTAAATATTTGAAGAAATAAAGGAAGCTCCTAGTGGGAGAGAAGAAAAAAGGAAAAAGGGAAAATGAATAAAGAAGGAAACGAAAATAAAATAAAGAAAAAAGTAAAAAGAAAAAGAAAAAACAAACCAACACATGGTTTTATAAAACCAGCCCATTGTTTTATAAAACCAACCCATTGTTTTATGAAACCAGTCCATGGTTTTATAAAACCAGTCCATGGTTTTATAAAACTAGCCCATGTTTTATTATTATAATTTTAAAACCATAAATTCTTCCATACCATTACACGTTGTCCACTTGTTAACCTTTACTCCTCTTCCATACCATTACTCTTCACAAAAACCCTAAAAATATTTCAAAGATAAATATATTACAACTAATAATAAAAAACATTATTATTATATTAGTATAGTTTGTATATTTTAAGTTTAAACAACAAACTATATATTAAACTATATATATAGTTTATACAACAACAACAACAACAACAATAATAATAATTAATTAATCATTATTATTATTAAAAAGACTTCCAAGATATAAAGTTTGTCATCACGGGATAATTGTTTTTGAAGGAATCGAGAAAGTAAACAAAAAGTGGGAAACAAATGAAGAAGCATTTAAAATTACGAAGGAAATGATAAAAAAACCATTTGAAACAAAAACGTGAAAAAGAAAGCGAAATTGAAAATAGTCAAGAAACCAACCAAGAAGAAACGATTGACGAAGATGGAATCAAGGAAGAACTTGTAGAGAGATCAGATCCCAAAGAATTTAATGCTTAAACCAAGCCAATGTTGAGAGAAAATGATGAAGAAGCCTATGAAGAAGAAGCGACTACAACATCTCACTTCTCAAGCGCGGGAAAGCATGAAACTACTATGACACCTACGATACTAGAAGTGGTTACAGTATCCAAAATCTCAAGTGAGGGAAAGATGGAAATTGCATTTGCACTCCCAATAGAAGAAGTGATTGTGACTCCCAAGTTCCTAAGTAAAGAAGAACAAGGTACAATGAAAACTCCTAAATATTCAAGTAGGAAAGAGTACGAAGTCACTACTTAAACCAAAAAGGAAGGGATCCCACGATGATCGCCTCCTTATATCCATCCTCACAAAATATTAAGGCCACCAGACTCCAAAAGGGATAACAAAACCCACCCCAACTACAAACCTCAAAATAGGATACTAAATAAAAAATATGTACGTCTACCGGAATTTCGTTGTGGCTTCTTACAAGGAAGGGAAGTAATGTGAATTAATACGCTAGCAGAAAAATCTATAAAGTTGTTTAGTGAAACTCTACAACAAAGACTTGTTAAGGTAGATGATAACAAGGATGATGAAACATAAGAGGTAGAATACAAGGATATGAAAGATCAAGATGATATTGATAATCACAATGTCAATATCAGTTGTAAAGAAAACGACGATGCCGTAGATTGTAGTAAGACAAAAAATATGATTAAAAATGAAGTCATTGTTAACAACAATTATGAAAAAATTGAAGCTATAGAAGAATGCAATGATGAAAATAAAAGCGTCAAAGATGACCTTAATCATGATAATAGAGCAGAACGAAACCCATAACATGTTGCGACAAATGAAGAGATGAACATTCTACCAGTGGTCGTAAGTCAATATGTGCTAGAATCTCAATATTAAAAAAATCCCTGGGAACAACTAAAGGAAAACTCACTAAACAAAGAAGTAAGTGCATTATTAGTAGTTGCCACTACATATAAGAAAACCATATCAAAGCATGCAAAAATATGAGAAATATACATCAAATTAGAAGATTAAAAGAACACCATCATATTAGAAGCTCAGAAGAATACTCCATATAGTTGTTATTCGTTTATCTACAGAATCATATGCATACAAAGATTTGAATGGAAATGCGACCAATTATTTCAAGAATTGTTAAACCATGGCACCGTTATTCGTGGCAAAAATTCTAGTTGCAACACGCTCATAGAAGATTCGTGGACGAATCTTTTTAGAGCATGATAACTTGTAATATACCAAACGTATATTACATTTATTAATAACTTATTAATTATTAGATAATGTTATTAATTATTTATGTAAAAATTGACATTAGAAGGACACGTTGTTTAAAGGCGCCTCTTCATATATATATAAGCCACACGAATTTATTGTAAATATCATCAATTCAATTATAAAAATATATTTATTTATCTAATAAGATAAATATGTAAGGTGTTACCTTACAGAGCCCCCAAGAGGTTATCATTCCAAAGGCTTGGCAATTGCCTCCTATAAATTATCAAAGCATCCCTTAGAAGCCTCACCACATTTGTTTTAGTCCTTCCTCACAGAGTCATCCTCATTCGGATTTGTCAAGCTTAGCTTTGAAGAGGCATCTAAAGGTAACCTAGGGCCTTCATGTCTAGGGGGTGATTTCAAAGAAATTCCAAGAGAAAGTCGGATAAAGCAATATATGCTTGTCGAGCGTATAATCGAACAAAAATATAATGAAACATGGGTCGCACCAGGGCGATTATATGCTTATCGAGGATCAATTAGTTTTTATGCAAAATAAAAATATACATATTTTTTCAATAAGGGAAAGGGAATTTTTTGTAATCGGTGAATTGTATTATTTAGAGCACGAATGTGTATTTGTTTGTTGTGCATTGGTGCAGTTTAATAATTTTAAAAGCACTAATAAAAAACCTTCGCTAAAACCTTCAGTTGCTTGCCTCTGCTAGCAACCTCTGAAATAAATGGATAATTTTTTTTTGAGGCTCATAAAAAATCTCTCCTAAAATGTGTTTTCCTAGTAGTGCCACCCTCAAAGAGAGAATATTGCAATCTTTTCTTTACAATCAATATATAGATGTTGTTCATGTTCCATTAATTACAAATGTGTGTATATTTATTTATGCCCTTTCCCATTAGTTCTTCAATGAAAATTCCTCTAATTCACCTTAGGAATTATATTAGTGTGTAAGATAAGGAACATTGAAAGGAATAATGGGGCCAAAAGAAGGTTAATGAAGCAAAGTATTATGAACCAAGGCTGAGAAATATATATAAACACACTGACAAGGAATACGACCTTGTGAACATGACAAGAAGCCAAAAAAATTGGATTAGTTCAAATTTTGTCAAACATATAATACATGTAAGTAGAATTCAACAATTGCAAATTCAACCCATACAAGCAAGGTTGTTTTTTATGATCAAAAGGAGAACTAAGGTGAACAAGACACTTTCCAAACAAGATATCAGTATTGATAGGAACAATGGAATTGTAACTTGTATGGAGCACAAGCTCAAGGTGGTACATAAAATGTCTCATTCTAAAAAAAATAGTTAATTTTTTTGATATGGTGGATGGGGGCATGTCTGGAAATTGTATTTTTAGTGTTCTTTACATAAGCAAGTTGTGTAGTTTATAGACCCAATATACACAACATTAAGGATTCTTTGGTCATTAAAAGTGTAGCTTCAAAAACATGTAAGATAATCGAATTATTTTCGGATCGTTGAGGTGAGTTGACCCCACAAGTGTGACGTATTTTCCTTGTTTTCAACGACGGCTGGTCACGCACCAGTGTTGAGCCTCCAGATATGTGGCTAGCCACGATCTCATTGATTTGGAGTCAGTAGACTGTAGGTCCTCCTATGGCGGCTGAGGAGGGCATATTTGGGCCGTCTTCTACCTCAAATATCGAAATGTTTGCAATATTAGTTGCATCATAGAGCAAGAGAGTCTCCAATGGAGCGCCCTCCTGAATTTTGTCAAGTGGATTGAGGATGTACTTGTGGTTACCCTATTGTTGGAGGATACCATTCGTGTAGCTCTCTCTTTGGCAGATCGTGCTCTAATAGGGCAGTTCACCCATCTATGGCTAGGTTCAGAGAAACTGGAGACATCCAATCGCCCATAATGTGGCATCTTATTCAATAGGTCGAGGTTACTTCTTGTTTGAATTTGAATCTAAGGTAGATAGGGATATTATGTTTCGAAATTGTCCCTATTTCATGGGGCTGCAAGGTATCTATCTGAACAGATGGACGTCAGATTTTAACCTTGAGGCAGATATCCCCAAAGCTGTCCCTGTTTGGGTCAGGCTACCAAACCTGCCAATGCACTTCTGGAATCTGAAATCACTTAAAGCAATCAGAAACTATTTGGGAATATTCATTGACATGGAAAGCCCCAAAGATCAGTATGCTTGTCCCCATATCTGTGTGGAGGTGGATCTAGAAGTTGGCTTACCGGGGCCCATCAAGCTTACAGTTGGAACCTGGTATCATTTCCAAAAGTTGGATTATGAACAACTGCCATTCAAGTGCAGAGGTTGTCATGAATACGAGACTTTCCTCTGTAACTGCCCCCAAAAGCAGGATGAGCAACAAGAAAAGGAGGAAGGGTGGCAAGCAGCAAAGAAAAGCAATTCAAAGAGCGGGCATCCACATAAAAAAGAGGCAAGTAAGAATGTGTCGAGAAAAACCTCTTCAAAGGTTCCAAAAATTCTAGAGATTAGTAGTGGAACCCTGGTTAATGTAGAGGAGTCTAACAGTGGCGATAATAAATAACCAGACAAAGAAGTCATCCCATCTTGTTAGCATGAGAAAGCACTCTCAGATTTAGGAGCAAAGGGGGTAAAAGAAGGAGGAAATCAAGAAAATTCACAAGAGGAATCTGCTACTGATGAAGAGAACGAAGAGGAAGGGGAAATCGAGATGGTTACACCTGGTTAGAACAAAGCAAGTGGAAGGAAATCAAATAAAGAATTAAGGGAACAAGCCACGTATAAGGACAAACTTCAAGGTTCCCAACTAACCTTGGAAAAACTTCTTCAAAATCCTATAAATACTGGTCAGCATGGGCAATCCTAGAAAGGGATTCCCTCCTCTGCCAAGAGTAAGTAATGAAGGTTCTCTCTTAGAAGTGTAGAGGTATGGGTAGTAAAGCTAAGGAAGAATCTATGAAGGATTTGATCAAACTATCCCAACTAGACATTTTATTGATCCAGGAGACAAAGATGGAGAAAGAAGCATTTTTCCAAGTAAGTGGAAAATTTTGGAAAAAAGGAGGAGGACTCGCAGTTAGCTCCAAGGGAGCCTATGGAGGAATTGGTACCCTATAGGATGATCATAAATTTGAGTTAATTGAATCCAATAATTGTCTTTACTGGATTCTCACTAAATTGTTGCATAAAGACTCAAACACCCAAGTTAGTCTTTTTAATATTTGTGTACCTATCCTGTATGCTGAAAAAAGAGGAGGGTCTTTGGTCAGAGATCCCATAAGAGAGCAAGTTGACGAGATTATTTTAGACTGGAATCTATCTGATGTCATCCAAGCTAAGGGAAAGTTCACCTAGACTAATAGGAGGTTGGGACCTGGGCATATAGCTTCCAGAATTAATAGATTTTTGATCCACGACTCCTATCTACTACTAGGGATGAACTCTACCTCTAAAATCCCGCCTTTTGGGGGTTCAAATCACAAGCCTATCATACTAGAGATAAGAAAATATTAGAACCTGGGGCATATTCTCTTTTTCTTTAGCCCACTATGGACCTCCCATAAAGATTTCCTGGGAATTGTTTATGAAACTTGGTCTGCTCTAGTCTCGGGTTCACCCTTTTACATCTAGGAAGAAAAGTTGAGAAGAGTTGAAAGGGCACTTAATATGTGGGCCAAATCTATTGCGTCTCCAGCTCAAAGAGAACCAATGCCCTGCTTACTCTAGAGGCACATCAACTTATCATGGAGGCAACCTAGATATTAAAGGAAGATCTCTAAAAAGAAGTAACCCTCCATCAAGAGTTACATGCTGCTTGCAGGCATGAGGAAGATATTTGGAGACAAAAAATCTAGATATCTCTGGCTTAAAGTCCGGGGTCGAAACACTACATTTTTTCATAAACATGCAGAGGCGAGGAAGAACTACAAATCAGTTCTAGAGATAGAAACTCACGATCAAGTCACCCAAGACTTCGATAAAATTAAAATGGAAGCTTCTCGACATTTTAAACCAATCTACTCTAATGAACCCGATACCATTCCTCTAAACACTACGATTATGGATCTAGTTCCTAAGTTGGTTAAGAGAAAGGATAATAACACTCCCATGCAAAGGATCACATTAGATGAACTAAAAACAATCGTGGAGGATATGGAAGAAGATAAGGCACTAGGCTCGAACCGATTCAATGCAAGGTTCATCAAGGTGTGCTGGGAAATTGTGCATAAGGATATTCTTAAAATGGTTTTAAAAGCTCAGCAATGTGAACAAATCGGAGGAAACACAAATTCTGCGTTTCTGGCCCTTATCCCCAAAGAAAAAGATGTTGTGTCTTTTGACATATTTCCGCCCATTTCATTATGTAACATTCGCTACAAGATAATCACCAAAATTATGGCAAATAGATTAAAAATCATCCTGTCCCGTATTATTCCAGAGAACCAAGGAAGTTTCATTAAAGGTAGGAGAATTTGGGATAATATCATATTCGTCCAAGAGGCAATCCAATCCAGTTTAAAGAATCGTGAAAAAGGTATGGTGGTGAAAATAGACTTAGCTAATGCATTTAATAGAGTTTGTCACTAATTTCTCCTTCGGGTGATGCTAAAGTTTGGATTTGATCTAGGCTTCATCCGTCGATTCAAAGCTTGTATAAGCATTCCTTGGATTGCTCCCCTCGTAAATGGAAGAGCCACAACCTTCTTTCAACCCTCTCGAGGCCTTAGGCAAGGCTACTCGCTCTCTCCACTACTTTATGCAATCCGAGCTTCGATGTTGAGCCTACAACTCGAGCAAGCCAGGATGGATCAAGAATTAATAGGCAATATCATAATGGCCTGAGGAACTAAAGACATTAATCACCCACAATTTGCAGATGATAATATTTTGTTAGGAGGTGCCAATCAGCTTATAGCGAAAAGATTCAAGGCTAAATTGGAGTCCTATTGCCAAGCATCTGTCAGCAAGTTAAATCTAAGAAAGAGCAAGATTTACAGTTGGAATATAAATCCTATGGAGATGTTTGAAATATTGCGCATTTTAGGAATTTAGAAAGTAACAACCCGAGATTCCTTTAGATACATGGGGATCCCAATCTTCAATAGCAAGCCAAAAACCTCTGATTGGAACCCGTTGATTGAAAAACTCAAGAAAAAGATCCAACCCTGGGAAGCGATTTGGCTAAACTCAGCAGGGAAAATGGTATTGATAAAGGCCATTCTAAATAAATTTCCATTATACCAATGTTCAATTATGTTGGCTCCTTCCAGAATCCTCACAAATATTGAAATCCTGCTAAGATCCTTCCTCTGACATGGAGGGAAAAACAAGGTGTTGCGTCTGCAACAATTCCCCAAAATTCTAAAAAAAATTTGGGACCCTCCTTTGTTTTGGATTAGCCTGTTTTTCTTCCCTACTTTGATGCAATGATTTCTCAGAATGTTTATTTTAATGCCTGGGTTGCTCTACTTACTGCCTTGGAGAGCCCTTTGGAAACCAGCCGGATTGCTGCTGTTGAACGTACTTGAAGCTTGTTGAAATCGGAAGTTGTTTTGTTTTGGTTTTCTGCTGTTGCGACTGGTTTTAAGTTTTCACCTCCCGATTGCAGAACCTTCCGACTGCCGACCCTTTTATTTACGGCAGGCGCTTTTTTGATTGGGCATTCGACGCTCTTTCAATCTTTTATCCCGCCGTTGCGGATGGGCTTTTTATGTCGACTTCCGGTTTTCTCCCGACTTACGTGTTTTTCGACTGCTTTCAAGTTTCGCCATCCGATTCGAAAGCCTCCCAGCGTCCGACGCATGTAACAAAATCGGAAGCTTTCAGTATCTTTTCTTCCACCGTTGCGGATGGTTTTAGCTTTCACCTCTCGATTGGAAAACCGTCCGATGGCCGATCGTCCGATTATTGCCCGCCATACGTGTATACCCGGCCCGATAGACGTTGTGCCCATCCGCCGTTGCGGAAGGCAGATTGCTCCTGGCATCCGATGCGAAGAATTCTTCGATGCCTGATTTTTTTGTCTCCTCGCACGTGTGAGAGTTTATATATACGGGGACGACAGTTTGGTTTTTATATTGTTATTTTTCACTGTCGAGCACCATTGCGTTGAGCTGTCGTCCTCTGGAGGGAGTGAAGGTTCCCGCTGTCGTTGTACTGGCTTCCAGGTGGCAGAGGTAAAATTCCGACCGTCATCGACTGACCATATTTGCCGGGTTACCAGGTAGGCCTTTTGGTCGTTTTCCTGTTACACTTAAACTGTTGATGGTTTTCTCCCGTGGTTTGGATGTTCCCGGCGGTTTCCCTCATCCAGCTAGGTCTTAAGCTTATATGAGTGGGAATTTTATCTTTTTGACCATGGGGGGGGGGGGCGGTTTAAACTTCTGAGCATTTTTGTATTGTCGCCCTATTTAGTTTACTGCCTCGCACGCATAGGGGTTGAGGGGTTTCGGCGCAGACGGCCGTTACGCCGTTTGCGCCAAACATCCCTGCATAATCATGATAGGCAGGGGATAGATAGGTCTGAGGATTGCTTTAAGGGTTTTGGTCGACTGTTGTTTCCGTGGTGCGTTACCCGGCCTTTGAGCCATAGTCGTTTCACCTACGCGTTTCTGCGCGGCCTCGCCGAAGCTTAATGTTGGACCCGTAGTTTGCCGGGGGGGATAGGTTTTTGAGAGGTTTTCACGGTCGCTAATGTTGTTCCCTCACCACTCGAACCCAGTCGGTGTTGCTCGCGCCATCACGCGCAGCCCTGTTGTGCTTAGTCGCCTAAAACCCTAGCTGGTTAAAGGGGAGGTGTCGCCATTACAGTGCGTTAATTGAAAGCAGTGCGGGTAGTGTTTTTTGTGGAAGCGTCCTGTGCTGAAAGTGAAAACAATCCCCGCAAAATGTATAGTCAAGTTAATGTAACTATTCCGCCGTAAGCCGCATGAGTCTTCATTAGTCTTGGGTCTGCTGGGCTTTATGGTTAAAATGTTGACTGGCACGAGCCTTCGCTATGGTTGCTATGCAATAGAATAATAACTGAATGTTGCACCTTGCATATGATATACATGTTTGTTTCAATGGATTGCTATCATGGGAAAAGTGGCATGTTGCAGAGTAGTGTAGATTTAATACTGGCGTAAGTATGGTTGATAAGCTTAGTATTATGCAGCAACAGTAGATTGCTCACTTTATTGCACAGGACTGAGTTTGATTCATATAGATCAGGTCATAGAATATTGCACCCTAGTCTCAAGGCATTATAGGGCTGAACAATGTATGCATTTGTTGCACTAAACATTATCATACTAGACATAGGAAAATAACACATTGCACAGTATTGCATACTAGTTCGATTATTCAGCCCGAAGGGCTTATGTCTTAATTTCATTGATTGGTTACAGTCATGATACACTTGAGAAAGAATAAACTGCTGCACAATGTCTGCAATTTGAATTGCTTAATGTCACAATGTTATACATGGCAGGAGGAACTTACAATGTCCAAAAGACAAAAGAAAAAGGCCCTGGTGGTGGAAGAAGTACCACAAGCAGAAGTTGAAACAAAGACTGAACACATATATGAAGATACCCAGTGTGTTTCTGGTGTTGAGCCTGAATACAAATGGGATGACATTTATAGATTGATTTCCCGCAGGGAGGTTCCCGACATGGGTCTCGAGGAAGAACCCATTTACACCAACATAGAGAAATCCGCCATCATGAAGGTTGCTACCAGACTAGAGCTGTTCCCATGCTCTGAGGTAATTGGATGGATTCTGCCCCATGCAAACACAAGCTCAATGATCATAGGAAATGTTGAAGGCCAGGGCTATGCTGCATTCAGCCCAGGATATGTGGCGTTGGCCTATCACCTGCCAGAACCTCAAATCTTTCTATCTGGTGCTTGGCTGGATAACATCAGAATGGACCTAGTGGAAACCCTTAAGAGAATGCTCTTGCCGGGAAAGCTGTACCGACATAGACAGAACAGTGAGTATGATACATCGAGCTTGAGGGCTCCTTACAGATTTATAGCCTTGATGCTTAATAGGATCTTCGGGAGAGCTCATGGCAGACTCTTCAAATTTGAATGGATACCCATTATGTTTCATGTAGCAACCCAAGGAACAGTCTTCAATTGGGCCAACCTTGTATCAAGCAGTCTTTCTTCTTGCTTGGCCGCAGCACAGGGAGGAGAAACCCAGAAAAAATCAGAATTCTATATGAGCTCAATGTTAATAGACTGCATACTGTGCCACCAGCCTTTCCCCGATCTCAAATGCATCTGGGACAGGGAAAGGATGCCCGTATATGCAGCTTACAGACTATTGTGGGCTCACCAATATCATAGCCATTACAGAGAGGTCTGTGAGCATTTCATTATGCCACTCTACACTCTCATTTTTCGAAAGGAATGTGTCTGTATGTCAGAAGGTGCCATGCAGGTAATACAAGAATATGAAGATTATTTCTTGACTGACAATGGCATGTATTTCAGAATGTATGGAGGGTCGAAGACACCTTTACTACTGCCCAAATATGCTACGTATTATATAGTCCATAAAGAGGCGGCCAGGCAGGTGGTCATTGACGGAATAGGTCATTTCTTGTTCCAACACAAGAAAACTACATACCCTCCCCTGCCATTCAAGCTAGGTAGCTACAAATTCACCAGGGTGAAACAAGCTGCCGAATTCATAGAGGAATCAGGGAAGTTCCATTTTGGTGAGATGCCTTTCAGGCGAAATGATACCATTGGAAAAATAGCTGAGCACTGTAAAGAGCATAAGGTGTTTTTCGAATATACCCATCATTTCGATAAGGAAGAATCTATCTTCCGGAATGCTCCAAACCTGACAGCTCTAAAAAGAAGGTTCAGGCCAAAAAGCAACACCAAGGGTGGAAAAGGGGCCAAACAAGCCAAAGCCGAGCAAGCCAGAGCTGAAGAAGAAGCCAAAAGGAGAAATGAGGAAGCTCAAAGGCTGGAAAAAGAGGCTGCAGAATGGCTACAGATGGGAGAAGAAGAAAAAAGAAAAGCTGCCCAAGAAGCAGCCGAAAAAGCAAAAGCAGCTGCCCAAGAAACGGAAGAAGCAGCTAGACAAGCAGCTGAAGAAGCAAAGAGAAAGCTAGATGAAGAGCTCCAAAAGTAGGAGGCTGAAAGGACAGAGTTGCCACAATAATCAATTGCTGAAACATCAACAAGACAGACCCAGGAGGAGGCAAACCCCGAGGTACAGACCTGTCAAGTACCTGCTGCTAGCACCCTTGTGACCCCTACGCTTCAGCTAGTGCCTTTCATCCAGGAAAAAGGGTGAAGAAGTCCCCGACTTCAATACTGTCTATTATGATAGGGCTACCAAGAGAATAATGAAGAGGACAGAAAAAAGGGTAGAGGCAGAAGGAATGGCTGGCAAAATGATAACCGATACGGCTGTGATGATAGGAACAGACGTAGATCCAAGGCTTACCATAAGGGCCAGGACTGCAATACTACATGCCTCAGAGGACAACATAGACAAAGCGATGGCTGAACTGGAGTCATACAAGAAATCTTCTGCTCAGCTGAAGGATACCTTTAAGAGAGAAAGAGAGGAGGGAAATAGGTTAAAACAGAAATTTGAACACTTACAGAGGGAAATGAGGACTGCTGAAGCTGAATTGCAGGCCCTACATGAAGAAAGGCACGCTCAGGAGACTACACAAGAACACCTTGAGCAAGTGCAAGCAAAAGAGCAGGAGTTGAAGAAGGAGAAGGAGCAGTTGCTGTGAAAGGTGGAGGACCTAGAAGAACAGATGAAGATCCTTGAGCAGGCCAATGATTTGCATTCCTAGGAATTGAAAAAGCAACATCAAGAGCAGCTTGCCTCTCTGACCGCTGATCTGGAGGCAGCAAAGGAACATCAAGTAAATCTGCAGCCTTTCAAGGACCATATCCTGGCTCAGAAGGCTAAAATGCTACAGCTGCAGACCGCTCTGGAAGAAGAAAGGTGCAAAGTCCTTCAGATTGACAGCAGGCTAGAAGATATCATGGAAACTTCCTCATACTTCGTTGATCGATCTCAGGATGTTCTTGAGTGCCAGAATGGCGAGGCCGAAAGATGATGCCGAGACTCCAGAAGGGCTACCAGCAAAAGACCATCAAGCCCTCAAGAGAGATCACAACCTAGTAGAGTTCGCCATCAGTACTGCAGAAGACTTCAAGAAGGCTGTAAAAAAGACGCAGGGAGCATGCTCATAATATTTCAGAAGGCTCCTGAATACGTACAACCGATGTCAAACAGAGGCTGAGCATAGGCTTGAGGAGTTCCCGGACCATGAGGCCTTTGTGGAAATATTGCAGAAAAGATATCAAGATGCAGAGGCCAGAACTCAACAGATTAGAACCATTGAGGATCTAGTGCTGAAGAACGAGGTAGGCCACGCAGCCGTTAGCATGCAATTTCTAGAAGATCAGCTTCGGTTGAGCCCCGCAAGGATCAAGGCCATCAGGAACCAGGTTGAAAAGTTCGAAATCAACATTCAGTTCCTGGAGCCATGCGCATTTGAAGGCATTGCTGCTGAAGCAGCAGCGTGGAAAAAGTTCTTAGATAGCCAGATGGGACCCTCCTCATAAAGGAACGGTCAACTTTGTAATAATTTAATAATTCTGTAAAAGGTTTTTGAGAAGTGAGGCGTTGGGAAAACTAAAGGTTGGGAAGCCCAAAGGTCACTTTGGGCAGCCCAACCATTTTACCTTTTTGTATAAAAGTAGGAAGCGTAGAGAGAAGAGGGGCTTTTTTCCCCAGAAGATTGGTGATGACGTATTGTAAGAAGAACTATTTCCTTTTGCAATAAAAATTTACAGTTTGCCTGTTGAAAGAAGATCGGTGGGATTTCAATGTTTTGCCATGGATAGTCGGAAGATGAACTATTTTGTTTTCCAGCATTGTATCCATGAATCGTGAGATTGTTCTAACTTTACAACCTATGTCTTTGTTTATGTGAGTTCTGATTTATTTTATGAAATAACCACCATGAGTAATGTAGGCTGATCATAAACAATTAGCTATCTGGTTGTTGAAATATCTTTCGTTTGTCCATGCTTGTAGAAGTAAATGTCAGCTATCTGTAATTGCTTTTATCATGTGTGCACGCCCACATTACTCATGTATGAATTACAAGTTGGCTCCCCGGGGATAGATAAGTAGTTAGCTCATCTCATTGCTGCATGTGTGACTCAGATGCTAGTGAGCCTAAGACGAGAGGTAAGAACCTGTGCATTACTTTGTGAATGCTCCTTGCATCCTTCACCACCCTGCATAATTAGGTAGATACTCGCATTTCATTCTTAAGTCAAAAAATACAAATTCCGGTGGACCGGGCCGCAACCGGTAACCCCTTTTTTGTTACTTTGACCTACGGTGGCCGGACCGTAAACCGGACGGATTCCCTATACCAAACAGTCAACGGGCTAGTTGGGAACGTTGATTGGGGAGAATCCCTTATTGTTGCCGCCTGCAAATTTCCAGGCCTCAACACAAGGGAGGAAAGAAATTTGCTCTTGTTAGCTAGAAGAAAATCAAATTTCCTTGGATGGAAGGAGGTCTTCAGATTAGAGACTTAAAATTCAAGAATTTGGCGATGGGATCAAAACTTCTTTGGAATTTGTTTGAAATGAAGACTTCCTAGAGTAGCTAGGTGCTCAGACATAAATATTTTTCAGGCTCAAGGCTAAGGTGCTTGGATTCTGAGCCTATGATTAAGCAAGGTTCTCCCATATTCTCTCTGCAAGAAAGCCCTGCCTCGTTTCAAAGATGAACTCTTATGGATACCTGGTAATGGCAGGCATGTAAGAATATGACAGGATTCCATCCCAGGGAAGTCGCTTCTCTCCTCTCTACCTGGTTTCAAAGGCTGATAAGATAGTCAAGGTAAAATCACTATATGGGATATCTCCAGTCGGGATCTCGTCCCACACCATCGCTGGCTTTGTTGGTCTCTTCTGGATTGTCCTGTAGGAATTGAAGAGGAAAATACATGGTTACTCGAACAACTAGTAGGAGTAGCGCCATTGGCCAGCGTAATAAGAGATAGGCGTGGTTGGGAAGGAAGCTCTTAGGAATACACATCTGTGCAAGGATACAAGTTGTTCTCTGCATTTCCAAACATGCTCAACAACCCAAGTATTTGGAAAATGGTTTGGAATGTGAAGAGTCTGCAAAAAATTGACATGTTCAGTTGGATGCTTGTGCATGGAAATATTTTAATTATTGACAATCTAGAAAAAAGAGGTATTGCTGGGCCATTTTACTGCTCGTTATGCAATGAAAACAAAGACACCAACCACCATTTGCTAATAAATTGCTATTTTTCCCGTAAGGTTTGGGATCTACTAATCCAACGCTAGTTTGGCAATACGGATCTGCCAAGTAGTATTCAACAATGTTATGCCAGCTGGGATCGAACATATCAAGATAACTTGGGAAAAAAAATCAGGTTTTAAAAATTGCTGGATGACGCTCCCAAAAGTAATGTTTTGGCATATTTGGATTGAACGAAATCGAAGAGTCTTCAAAGACAAGGCCCAATCTCCAGAACAGATTATTGCTAAAATGCAAGCACTCATGGGAGAAATTCTGAACGCATCCTTGCTGTCGAAGAACAAGACCAAACTTTCACCAGATGAAGTTAATTGGCTGCACTCCTTCAACATTTATGAATTAGACACAACTATGGTTAAGAGATCATTGGAAGTTTGGGAATTGAGAATGGACTAATCTTAGTTTGAAATCTGTATGAAAGAGAGGAAAATCTTTAAGATCTTATTCGACGGAGCTTTGAAAGGGAATCCGGGAGTGGTGGGAGGAGGGGGGGTCATCATTTGTCCTGAAGGGAACATTGAAACTAAATATTATTGGAATATAGGAAATGCCACAAATAACCTGGTTGGAGCTTATGGTCTATGGCAAGGTCTTAAGCAATTGAAAGCCATGGGGATTGAAGAAGCCATTGTGCTTGGAGACTCTCGAATAATAACATAGGCTATGAATGAAACAATTCAATGTCAAAACTTAAGGCTAACTAGACCGATCGAAAGAATTCTCTCTATTTCAAGAACATTTCAGCATCTAGAGTTCTTTCATATTCTTCGGATCTAGCAGCAAATAAGGCTATTGCATTATGCATTAATGAGCTCTATGTTAATCTTCACTTGTACAAAACTATTCTGCCCTAAGAAGCAAGGTCCTTATATCTCGATGGTATTTTTGTCAAAATGATCGGGCAAGGTTTCTTTGGAAATCGCTGGCATAGTATTCTATGGTATTCTTATAAATCAGAAGTCTGTATTTCTTTCAGTGGCTTCTCCACTATTTTTATAATCTAAACCATAATCGTTTTTGTCTAAAAAAAGCATGTAAGATAATCTTAGTCACATAAGATGTAGAGAACTAGGAAGTGTTCATTAAAACTCATTACCAATGAAATGAAAGGGATATGAACGACATGACTTTGATGACGAAGAGGCACACGTGGAAGATAATATAGATTTTGTTGAATGACAAAGAACATTGAGAAAAACAATAAAATATCTACAACAACATAGTAAATAAATAGAAAAACATAATCATAAAGTCCTCACAAATGATTATTTTAATAATAAATTGTAGAATACATATATATATTCCTAATAAAATACTTAGATTTGACAATTTTTTTAATTAAAAAACTGTAAATAACCATTGTAACCAACTTAACACCAATCTTTTAATCCATTTTATATTTCCACCCTTCTTAAAATATTTTTTCTTAAATTTCACATTAACACCTCTATTTTAATCCATTTTATATTCCATATTTGTAAAATCTATTATTTTTCAAATAATAAATACCATGTACATGATGTTTAAAATAATTCACATTAACACCTCTATTTTAATCTATTTTATATTCCATATTTGTAAAATCTATTATTTGATACCATGTAATTGATGTTTAAAATAAGAGAATATAGAATAACTTCAAGCCATCACTTTTATTAGATAATTAAGAAAAAAAACTACTTAATCATAATATACTTTGTAAGATAATTCTTATTTACTTGCTTTATGAAATGTTTGAACTGCTATTTATAAATGTTCAGCTCAGCTTAATTTTCTAAAAATGCCTGGGATCTATTGACCTGTATCCATTTTTCGGACTCTCACCATGTGATAAAAACATTAACCATCATTAATTTTAATTTTATTTATTTTTAATATAAATTTTATAAAAGTTTGTTTTACATTATAAATCTTAAAAAAATCTTCAAACTGATTTCACATATATAAGATAACGAGGCATTCCATGCTACTCCTCTCCTGTCCTGTTTGTGATATTAAGAATCATTAGTTTTTAGTTTGATTTATTCTTAATATGAATTTTGTAAGTGTTTGGTTTACGCTATAAATATTTGAAAAACATCTTCAGACTGATTTCACATATGATAAGATAACGAGGCATTTCATGCTGCTACTATCGTGCTTTTGGCCTGTTTGTGGCCACAAAAACACAGATTTCGCCTTTCGAAGTCAGCAACTTAGTAACTCACAATACTGCAATTCACCACAACAGTAAAGCACCCAAGACCTTGCTTGAAAATAAGCAAACAAAGCACACAATAAGCAGAGCAAGGGATTAATGGCTCTGCATTCCTGCAATTTTGTAAATATTGCAGAAATAAATCGTCAGAATAGGGAGATTCCTCTAAGCTCTGCGTTTTCAAGGAAAAATCTGTTTGGCTCTTCGAAGTTTGGAATTTCTTTAGGCTTTAAATGCCGCCCATGGCGACAGAGGAGGCTCATCTGCCGCGCGGTCATGGAGTCGAAAGCGCCTTTGAAGACAGAGGTAGACAAGAGGCACGGTGGCCAAGACCGCCTCTTGAAGGTCTGTATATTATACGACTCTTCACAATCTATGCATTCGAATGCATTATTTAAAAGAAATCAGCATAGTGAAATGCAGTCATGCAATTTATTGTTTGAATAAGATAATTGGAATGACTCAGGGTAAGCGTCTAGAGTTCTGTTCTGTTTCCATCCGTAAAGCCTTCAATTTACTCTTTGTTTTGTTTTGGAGTTCATTTTTTTCCATCTCTAAACGGCTTTCGATTGAAAGTCTTAGTTTTCCCTTTTTATTGAAGGAGGAAGTTGCAAATTAATATAATTTATTTTTCGATGGACTATTTGTTTTTATCAAATCGCTCTGAAACAAGAAGCTTCTACCTAATGCAATCAGATAAGTTGGGATTTCAGTCTCCGTAGAAACATATGGACAAATTAGAGCTCGTTCATACGATGTTGAGCTCCAGTTAGTATTTATGGAGTTCAGAATTGATCATTCTTATGGTTAAGGTTTATTTTACTGTTTAGGTGTATTCAGTAGAGCTACCCTTTACATACAACTATAAACATATTACTCTTAGAGGAGAAAATATTAGGCCTGTTATAGAGTGTTAGGGTCACTTCTTATGATATGAATGCAACGTAAAGGTATGGGAATCAAATGGAAGATACTTGCTTCTGATTGTATACGATTGTATAAAAGCAGGATTTGCTGTAATAGAAGACATTGAATCTAAATCTAGATTGCCAGGGTATGTGGGTGCCGGTGCAGGTAGCACACTTTTTGAAATAGGGGATGGGGGTACGTCAGGGGTATAAATAGCTGTCGAGTCTCAAACCAAGTACATCTGCCATACTACATTCAAAAATTGCCTAATTGCATTCCCAAAAATGAAATAGAAAAAAAACAATATAGCTACTCTAGGCATGTCTGCTAGTTCTGCTGCATCCTCTTCATACGGACATCGCTAAGTTCCTTTGTCAACAAGGTCCCTAGGGAATTGTCTCTCTCAAGCATAGGCTCCTCTTTGACAACAGTAATTGGAGGTATCTTAACAAGGCCATCCGGTTGTGGCTCCTCATCCACACATATAGCATCCTTTGTGTATTAGACCCATCTTTGGAAGGGTCTCTCCTTGTACCGAGTGTCTTTCCGAGCAATGAGACAAAGTGTGCTATGAACGTAGACAAGTTCTTTGCCTTCTTTGATTCCAACTAGTGTCTCTTCATTGAATGGATAAAAGAATACGTGCTCCAATTCCTTCCACAAGATGAGGATATGGCTACTTGTAAGACTAATTGGGCAATTCCCTGCAACTGAGGAGCATTAACATTATTACCCCTCATGTTGCATGAGGCTCACACTCGTAATTCTCATCACAAGCAATGTGATTTTCATCTCACATGACAGGTTTATTTATGATGAAATCTATGGAGCGTTGGATGGATTAGGGGTATACACCTTTCTTCCTTCGTTTACACTTTAAAGTTTACACCTACAGGTTTGGGCATGGCTCTATCATTTGATCATTTTGTGTTTTGGTGGAGGAGAATCAGTCTTTTATGGTGGATTATCATGTTTGATGGTTCATCTAGTTCATCGGTACAGCGATGTGCACCCAAAGGCAAGTCGGCCAAGTTGCATGTAAGGGCGCTGACAAGGGACGTGACCCTTAGGCACACTCCTTAGCACGACTTGGAAGCTTATAAATAAGAGGGCGTTGAGGCTCAAGAGATTTGACAAGGAAGCAAACATAAGAAGGATGTGCGAGTAGCAGCATAGGGGAAGGGCGCACCACTGGGAGTAGGCAGTTGGGCACACTTTGGGGAAAACAGAGTATGACTTGGGTGCAGTCGGGTGTTTTGGCAGCCTGAAGTGAAGGTGCAGTCAGGTGCTGTAGGATGTGGACCTGCGGGTGCGACAGGGAAGGTTGCCGAAAAGTTGGGCATGACTTGAGCAGTAGTTGTGTTAGAATTTCAGGGTTCCTATTGTAAGTGGAGTTCACAGCTAGTTTGGGTGGACTCCCGGAGAGGCAGCTGCAAGTGCCCTCCTACAAACTGTTGTACTCTTGTATCTTATATATATGATTTTTGGTGCACCCCATTGAGGTGTCACCCAGGTACTCTTGTTGTTCTTGTTGTTGTGTATTTGGCTAAGTGTTGTTGGATAATCTAACTAAAATGCAAACATGATATTGTTAAGTGTGCAAGTGGTTAGGCGTAGTTGGGTGGGCACACCTCGGGTTGGTTTGCCACAGGAGGTTGTATTCAGGTAGTGCTGCATGCCCAAGGAAGGGAACGCAACCTTGGTCCCGGGTTGGATCCTTGGTGCTGTGACATGCGGCCTTAATAAAACATGCATATATTGTCAAGACATCCCATGGCTAGCCTCCCCTAATGCCACGGGCTTAAAAATCATGCAATAAATAGCAATGATCCGCTCCCAAAGTGACATTAAACCTCTAAACAAGTGTCTGTTCCACTAAATCTGTGAGCAGAGAAAGCACAAGCCTCCTTCAAGGCTGAATATTGTGAAAAGGATGGTACACGCTGGTGTATAAGTACTCTCAAAGTTGAACTTTGGTCACCAAAAGTACCCTTAATCTCAATTGCAGATGGATGGGTCTCTTCCAAACATGCTTCTACTTTATCTCTCCATTATTTGGTATCTTTAACACACAGGGAGGCTGATTTTGAGGTTGCTGTTATAGAAAATCACTTAGAACACTTAGAAGACACCCAGACTTTATGTTTGCTGTGGTCATGATGCCTAGAACTGCCCAGAAGTGCAGATCTATGGCTGTTCATTGCTGTTTTGAGTTTTAAATATGCACAAGATGAAGGATATCAAGACTGCAATGACTGCTGGAAGCTTTTAATCCAAAATTACTAAGTAGAGAGAACACCTCCAGAATAACATATGCTGCTATGCTCCGATTTTCACAATATTGTATTTTTTGAAATATATGTTACATAAATTTGATAAAAAAATGAAGAAGATAAGGGGTTAGGCCTTAGTCTTTAACCCTAGGGCAACAAGAGATCAATGTTAATGTCCCTCCTCAATTTGAGGATTCAATATTTACAAATTAAGGTAAAGACTAGTAACTCTAGATAGGTCAAAGTAGCCTTAGCCTAATTAGGACAAATAATGAACTCCAAGGCCTACTTATGGAGAGCTCCTTCAAGAGGAAGGTCTCCTCAAACAAGATTGACAAGATGCAAGCAAAATCCTAATTTGCCTTGCTTAAGGTGCACAAAAGCAATGTCAAACAAGAAAATTTGAAAGATCTTACCAACATCCACCGAGAAAAGAGCAAGAGAGATCTTACGTTCTTCCTTAGCCTTGAGTTATAACAACCATTTACATGGATCAACCTTGAGAGAGATAGCAAAACCTAGAACATCATCATTTATCCTTCATCATAAGAGAAACATGCCAAGGAGAGAAGTGTGCATAGCCTCAAATGCTCATGTAGACCAAGATAAAAAGGTAAAATGATCATATTTGAACCCTTGTTCTTGTTACAGATGAGAGAGAGGCGCTCTTTATTTATATGGAGCAACCTAGCCTCTTTAACTTTACAGCCTACCTTACTTAAAGATAAAATATTTCAAAATTAGGGTTTGTTACCCACAAGTTGCGGACTAAACCTCAAAAAGACATAAAATAACAATAAAATGATGCAAATGGCTTCAACCAAGTGAGATGTTGAGCCAAAAGGAGGACATCATGTCTGAACTAACCCCAATGATGTGCTTTTCCCTCAACCTCCTTTTTTTATAGCAAGGTAAGGCCTTCTTCAAAGGATGACCTCAATATCATTTTTGCACATGGAGACCAAGGGGAGCCGTATTACATCAAAAGGGAAGTCCAAGTGGGCATAGATGAGGTGTGCTAAAGCAAGTATGACAACCCTTACAAGCGAAATCACCTCTACATAGCATAAACACAAGTGTGGCTAGGAGCCCCTGAACCATGTGCTCTAATAGATTTATCCCAAGGTGCACCAAACACCCACCTAGGGCATAAATGACCAACATGATGAGGAATTTCCGCCCTTCAAGGGGTGGTTAGTAGAGCCACTAGGTCAGCACTCCTTGAAATGAATATCAAAACGACCTACCATTACCAGACCAAGGGTCTTGACTCTTGAGCCCTGCTAGGCCCACACTTTTACATAAGAAAGCACAAACTTGGCCTTTTACAATGGCGAACCACCCTCCTCACTTTGGTACATCTTGAAGGGCACGGTTTAGACATTTTGAGGCATGACAATGACCATGGAGAAGTTGTCTTAAAGCATTAACACTATTAAAAGATATATAAAAGTGGTTTATAGCTTCTTAAGTCAAGCAAAAGGGAATTTCTAATTTCAAGTTTCTCTAAGTTAAAAAGTAAAATTGGATTATTTAAAGTTATTTAATACGTTTTACCAAAGTCTAATTTAATATATAAAAAGGATGTAAAGGGTTAAGTTTTAAGTTTATTAAAGAATATGTTCAAGAGTCATTAGACTCCGCTCAAGTCAAGTGATTAATTTCCAAGTAAAATGGGAGATAAGAATTAGAAGAGACTCTATAAGACACACACCCACACATGTATATATTCAAATGGAGTCTCATGGTGAAAAACAATGAGGATTCCCTCGTACTTTTTCAAAATGTGTTAATTCCTTAATAAAAACTTAAAGGAATTATTGATTCCTAAGACAAGCATAAAGGAAATGTTACAATTCAGTAACAAAAAACAATTCCAAATAAATAATCTGTTATTAAGAGTTTATGACTATACCCTCATATCCAAATTCAATGTCACATCCATGTTATATAAAGACTTTGATATTATTCTATGTTCACCTTAGGTACAAACATTGGGTACCTTCATCTTCAACATGGAGAAAAAGTTTTAAACATTATCCTATAAGAAGAAGAAAATAACATTGCAGGATGTTACAATAAAGCCATGCTAAAAAGTGCCCTCATCAAAAGACTTAAAAGACATATCATAAGTGATCCTTCAGGATAGCCAGAAGTAAATACAAAAGTTGCAGGATTGACAGAAAGAAGTGACAAGGTCATCACTGAAAAAGACAAAGAGATCTTTCCCCTAAGAAATCATAACCAGAATCTACTTGCACAAATCATGAAGTCCAAGGAGAAGAAACAATGTTTTCAAAAGTTTGAACAAGAGAAGCAAGATCTTGTGAAGGAATTTGACAAGAACTTATCAGAGAAAGATCAAGGAGCTTCTTGCTTAAGGAACCTTAATCAAAGAATAGTTAGAAAACCTGGACCTTCAAAACAAAGTCGGAAAGTCAAGAAATGATTAATAATTTCCATGCTTAAAGATTCATAATCGGAGTGTACTTACCCAAATCAATAAGCTAAAGAATGACAAGAAGTTGTTATAGAGTAAGTTAGAGAAATTTACTATCAAGGAATCCCTAATTGATAAAGAAACAATAACCGATCTAGTTGAAATAAAGAAGTCGTTAGAGTTAAAAATCCAGACATCAAAAAAAGGAACAAACACAAACCCAATCAAATTATTTCCAGAAATATCAAAAGTCGAAGTCTCCAACAAACAATCAGAAGCGATCAAAATACCTTATTATCATCCAAATCACAAGAGTCGTTATGGCCAAAGACAAGGTCAGAAGGAACATAAACAATGTCCTTATTACAAACAAATGAGCTATGATTTCAAAAAAGAATGGAGACAAAATCAACAAATTGTGTGGAAACAAAAAATGAGAAGTTCCATCCAACCAATCGATCAACAAAAGGTCCCAATGAAGGTTAACTTGGGATGGATTACTTCACAAATGATGCAACATTTTCACTCAATGTTTCGAAGATCTTATCCTCTTGTATCTTCAAGTATCACAACTACGAGAGCAAAGGATCATGAGAAGATAGTATGAGCAAAACTAACACGACAGTCTTTCCATATACATATGCTTCAAGGACAAAGCATATTTAAAGGGGAAGGCTTTGTAACATACATATTAAATAACAATAAATAAATAATAATGATGATGATAATAGTAATAATTAATGATTAGTGAAAGGACACATCCTATCTAAAAGACATGACCTATTGAAAGGACATATCTTACCATTGTCATTTGTGACCATTCTATGCTTTAAGCACACCGTCACATGGTCATTGTATATCATCTCATATTTTATACATTTATTATATACTTATTCTTTATGGATTATAACCTGTTGTCCTACTTAAATTGGATATTCAACAATTCAATTATTGTCTCTCAAGAAATGAATTCTGTTCGTTTCGTATTCCAACATTACAATGTGCAACAATAAAGTGAGCAAAAATTCAGGAGCTTTGCCACTCAATATATTTACCTATGTCTTCTTTCTTCTTGTTATGCTTCTCTTTAATTGTCCCCCACAGAGCCCAACAATGTTCTGCATCATGTCTATTCTTGCCACATCAGACACTGTGGAGATCAGGTCTTTTGTTGTGATTGTGTCTACCCTCCCTGCCTTTGAAATTCTTTCTTCCATGTCTTCTCTTATTGCTTTCTCCTCTAGAAGAGTTCATCAAAATGGAAAAGCTGGAAGAGTGCTTGCTCTGGTGGTGAGAATTCTCCAGGCATTTACAGTGCAAGATATTGTCATTACTCCCACTTGAATGCATGTAAATTCCGTAGGGTATGCAAGGAATGCAACAAACTGTTTACTTCAACTAAATTCATAACTAGTTTATCTAATGAGGAGGTTCTTCTTTACAATGCTAACTAACAAATCCCTTTCGTGGGTTACTGCTTTTCTACATGGGCATGGAAGATGCCTGGAAAGGCTACTTGTTTACATCCACTGTGGGGCACGAACCTACAACCACAAACCCATGCAAAGAGATGGAGGTGGATGCACGCAGGAATGGAGATGGAGGTCGACTCATGCAGAGAGAGCTCATGACACACGAAGGGATGGAGAAACATGAATTAGGGTTTCTCGATATGGGTGGCGGAGTAAAAACACAGGGGTATGATAGAGCCAGACTGAGAAATGCATGAAGTTTGCAGACTGGCCTTTAGGGAATACCAGACTGACGAGGCAGAGGGCAGACAAGGAGTTAAAAATAGCTATGGCTTTGATACCATTGTGAGCCTTGGAGGAATAACAACAGTGGTTAATGATTGTATTGAACAAGGATGGTTTATTTATACATCAGTGAGGTGACCTTTGGCCTTCTGGTTCCAAAGGTATCTGACTGTTCAGATATTCAATATTTACAATATTTTCAATAAATACAATATACCCAATCCCGTAGGATTAGGTATCTGACAATATTATAATCAAATGAATACATAGCCCAGCTGACCTCTTGTTCATTAATCCGACTTAACTGATTCCAAGAATTTGAAGTTTGCTTTTTCTTGGTGAATGGCTTGAGTGGCTGCTGACAGTTGATTTTATAAATCACTTGGCACGGGGACTATTGGGCAGCATATATATTTCAATTAGTTGGCACCTTTGAGCAGCATATTGCCTTTCTAGGCTATTTTTCGGTGATTTTGTACATATTGAATTTTAATTTTTTACCCATATACTCATAGACTAATAGAGTGTACTGGTGGAAAACATTTGTCTCGTGTGTTTGTGATATCCTTTTCTTGCTTCCATGTTCATTGCTTTCAACATTTCATTTGTGAGAACACATCATTTCCCATCCTGGGAATGTCACTCAGGGTGGCCTTTCCTGCAACATAGAAATAAATATTCTACTGCAGAATGGCCATTTTTTTCAGTAAATTAATATAACATGCATTTTCCAAAAAAAAAAGGCTATAATGTTTGTTCATTACCAATTTTTCGGTATTGGGCAAATGTCAAATTACTTCTTGAATACCCAAATGATTTTACTATTTTGAATAGTTCTGTTTTGTTTTTATTTTATTGGTTTGAAAGGGTTGGTGCTTCATTCATTTATTAGACATTAGACATTGGATATCATCTTTGTTTTAACATCAAGGACAATTACATTATTGTTAGAAAGTAAAATTGGGGATCTTAAGACTTTGGTTTTCCTGTTTACATAGTAATCTTAGTGTTTTGTATTACAATAAATGAGGAGTTGCTTGTAATATGCTTCTTATCACATTTTCATCCTCACTTGATCAAGTTGCTTTATTTCCTCCATATTTTACTTTGGTGGATTGGTGGTTGACAAATTGATAGCATATTGCAAACGCTTGACACCATAATGTTGTGCTGTGATTATTGCTGATGCATTAGATTGCAAATGCATTCTGAGAAATGAAGTTTATTTTATTTTTCATTTTCAAAACTGCAGGTGTCAGTGTCTAATATCAGGAACTTTTGTATAATTGCTCATATTGACCATGGGAAATCAACTCTAGCAGATAAATTGTTAGAATTTACTGGTACAGTAGAAAAAAGAGAGATGAAAGAGCAATTTCTTGATAACATGGATCTTGAGAGAGAGCGGGGAATCACAATAAAATTGCAGGTATGTCTTTTGGATAAAACCATCTTAGCCCATGCAATTTTCATGTCTTTCTTTCCTCTTCTCATTTGTAAATCTGCATGGATTAATAAGTAGTTTTGTCAAGGTTGTTGAGATGAGCATATTCCGATAGGCTGTCCTTATGGATGTTAGAGATTTGTCATTTTCCTGCATGGTCTAGTGTATATGCACTCAATTTTAATTTTGAACTAGTAAGACTTGGCTCAATTTTAAGCCTGGACATTAGGTGGTTACATTTTCTCCACGGCATGGAAGGTCCACATCAACATTTCAATGAAAATTCTCAGGGATGTTTAAAATTAATGAACAAATAAATTGTGGTTGGAATGGTTTTCTGTTGGTTCTTGAACATATTCTCAATTTTTTGTCTCATAGATCAGATCTGCACTAAAAGAATAAAACGTGCAGGTACTAAAAGTCTAAAACTGAAAATTTAGTTTCCCTGTATCAAACCTTCATATCTGTATATACTAAAACTTCTGTAATGTAAATTCAGGGGTACAAACAGCATTCTGTGAGAATCCCAAAACAGTAGATAAAAATGACTAATCTACATAAATCTGTAATTAGGAAATTAGGACAGCAAGCTACAGCAGCTAGATGGGGCCTCATTTACATCAGAGAACATTATGAAATATTCTGGATAGCAAGGGCAGGTTCTGATGGCGATCACATAAACTGTGAATAACTCAGAAGATAAATTATTACAGCAGCTTGGTATCACACACAAGCTTCCACAGCAACCAACAAGCAAAACTTTTACTCACAACTGTGCTAAATATGCCCAACTATTTTTTAATAGACCAAGTGAAGAGACTGTTGCAAAACAGGTTAAACATAGCCAAGTGGTACACCCCATATTGCTCGAATTTATTCATTCAAGAGTTTTAATGCAAAACAGAAATTTCACCTCTATCCTAGAGGTTTCCTGGATCTCAACCCTGTGAATTGTCAGCCTTAGGGCTGTTATGAAATACAACAAAACAGCAGTGGAAGTGGACAAAATTTCATTACTTACCAACCCCAATATTCTGGGAAATCCAAACGAAAAGATACCAAAGTGTTCCATTAAGTTTCAGCCCTCTAGGGCAATCTTATTATGCATAAACTAGATCTGAAAACACTTATTTACAGAGGTAAATACAGCAGCAAAACAGCCGTTATCTTCTTTAATTACAATGTTAAATGACTTAACATAATCACCCTAATGTCAAATCAGCAAGACATATAGTGCTAGAAATTACATTATAGATGGCTGAAAATCAAATCTGCAATTTACACAACTGTTGTACAACTGAAAACATCACTAATATGCAAAAGATAAAAAATCAAAGTTAGTACAATCCTCTAGCACCCCAAAACCCTAGGTAGGTAAATTATCGGAAAGTTAGTACAATCCTCTAGCACCCCAAAACCCTAGCTACGTAAACGGTAAAACCAAGAAAACCCTAGCTTAACTAAGGAAATCCAACAAGCATGAATCACTCAAGACCCTAAATCTCCAAATCTCTTAGGGATGGAACCCTAGCCCTAGACTTCAAGATGCTCTAAGAAGATCAAGAAACCCTAGTGACTCCAAGAGAGAGGGAGATAAGATGAGATAATTTTTTTAGTGTCCAACAAATGACCACAAAAGTAGGTCAATGGGACTATGTGGTACCATGATAACAATACAAAGTGGGAGCGTAAAAGTAGCTCCAATGAAAAGCTAAAAGTAGAACTCAAACCAAACCCTAGCTCTATAAATGGAGAGTTGATCCCGAAAAAAATAAATAAGGAGAGAGCTGGTCCAAGAAAGGAAAATGTACAAAGAGAGTGGATTTGAGAGCTATAATGCAAAAATGATGAAACTGGCACTATCAGGGGCCACTGGAAATGCTAGAAACACTAGAAGCATTAGGAAGTATCTTTCCTACCATCTGAGGTCGACTGAAGGAAGCTCAAAAGAGTACTTTGTCTAGAGGAAGAGCTAGAAGAGGAATTGCAATGGGTAGTGCGTCGCTGCTTAGATGAAGTTGTCCGGCTATCGGGATGGGGTCAAGACTGTCCCCGTCGCTCTTTTTGGGTGAAGGTAGATGTGGACTTTCGTGTCCTAACTGAGCGATCAAGATCTGTGCCAACATATGTTTGTCTCTTGGTGCCCCTAGAAGAGGGAAGCATTAGAAAGAAGGGATACACTGAGTGGAGCCTGGTCTTGACTGAGAATGTCGTTGGAGGGTGAAGGAGCCAAACCGAAGGGTCTCCTGCACGTATAAGGCTAGACATGTCTTATCGAGGTATCTGAAGAATCTGATAAAATTCTGGAGCTCTGTGAGAAGGTCCCTGAAAAAACAATGAAACCGCCTGCGGATCTCGTAATAGATAGGACAATGAAAGATGAAGTGCTCCTTGATCTCAACCTCACGAAGGTGGCATACTTGGCATATCTTATTTGACTGGACAAGTTGGTGATTTGTCTCTACCCGGAGATGGTGAGAGCCCACTCTGAACTGGCCTAGAGGAATACGGATAGCATGTGCCCAATGGCGAAATGTGTAAGGGGGTTGAACAATGAGACCGTCCCTCGGATCCAAAATGTCCGTAGCGTAGAAAGCCATCTTGGGACGTAACCCTCCCGAAGGATTGATCCAAGTGACCTACACAAACTGTTTGTAAATGTCATCTCTAGTGATTTTGTTCAGATCTTGCTTGGTAGGTAAGAGGTAGCCAGGCGTGTTCAAAGAATACCCAAAAGGGGGAAGCCGATCCATCGCAATATCGATAGATGCTAAAATATATGAAACGTCCGCAAACCAACATCTAGAGCTACCTGAAGGGCTGGCGGAGGCGATGGCCTCAGAAGAGAGATAGGCCAAGTATGGGTACCGATTGCACCCCTTCACTGTGTCAGGGAAACTCCAAAGGCAGTGTAAGAGGGCAACAAGACTAAACATAGCCTCAATTCGAAAAGGTCGAGCACCAAACTCAGCGAGTACGATGGGTTGTGGTACTGTCTGTTTGCATCTAATGATGCGATGAAGGAGTAGGATCTACAGTCTCTTTGTTGTGGCCCAATCACAGACAAGTAAGCATGTCCCCCACACTTCAGAGCCATTGAGGATTGTGGGTTGAATGAGAGTGTCCATGAGAGAAATTTTGGATGAGATGTGCCGAAAATGTTGTCTAAAGCATTGGCTCTCTAGAAAGGCTAGGGATTCGTATCCTTTATTAACATGGGGTTGAAGAGCATGCTGCAGACTGAAGCGAGGTCATGTGAATTGAACCCCCAAATAGGTATAGGTGTTAGTTGAGAGAGAGATAAACTGCATAAGAAGATCCAAGAGAGAGAGGAAGACTAGTGTCCTCCTTCTGATCACATCTCTACACAAGAAATGAACAAGAATGATCACTTTGAAGTGATCATAATCTCCAATGTCTTCTTTACAAGAGTAAACACTAGCCACAAGAGAAAGCTCCCAACAAAGATGTTCTCATTCCCTTCCATAGCTTCTCCTAGGGTTTGTTGTTGAAAATGCAACTTCGAAAGATATTCTTCATTGTATTATTATTATTGTGTTTTATTGTATTTTTATTATACCTCCTTTCGGGGATGTTTTCCCTCCGATCGGTGATGTCATTATTGTAATTGGTCATGTAAAGAGTTGAGGTAAAACCTCCATTGTAAGTCGGAGCAATAGTCCCCAAGGAAATAATGTAAAATGTATTTTTGGTCTTCCACAAGGATAAGTCGGCCTAGTCAGGTCCAAAAGTCTGCCCTGTTGGACCAAAAGGTCGCACACATGATCAGTATATATAGGGAGGCACCCTCCCTCATTTGTACACATTGTAAGCTAAAGTAAGTTCGCTCTAAGAGAGAAAAAGACAGGTTCGCTAGAGTAGAAGAAGAAGCGATGGAAGACATCTTATCTTTGGGTTTTCTATCTCCGTCTGACATTGTAATAAGTGATGGATCTATACTAAATAAGTTGCTGAGTTTTCTCCCTTGTGGTTTCCTAGGATAAACTTCTTTTGTCTTTCTTTTGTGTTGCACTTGTCTATCTTTCGGTGATCCTATTACATATGGTTATGATATGATGCTAAATGTTGTTAGGATCTTGAATAACCATTAAAATCTAACATGGTATCAAAGCCACCCTGAAAGAAGGCACTGTGCAACTAAAATACTGCTACAATTGCAGCTATAGGAGATTAGGGTTTCATGCTTGAAAAACCCTTGAAGGAAAAATCTAGTCATTTTGGCATTTTCGCTATAACTCAAGCTTGGAGAAGGCTCAGGAGTTGAAACTTGGACAAGCCAAAGATGAAATCTTGATGTACCTTGTGTGCGAGTTTCAACCTCAGACTTGATATACTTCAGGAGATATGATATACTTCAGGAGATATGATCCCTCTAAAATATGGTTTATGCCTCTTCCAAAATTCAGTCTTAAACAAGTGACCTAGGGAGAATTGTTATATCTCGGGCTAGGAAGATCCAAATCAAATTTCGTAAGATTCTGCAAATAGGACATAGACTGTAGTTTCTGTGGTGTGAGTTTTAGACCTAGAAGTTGAAACAGTGACACATGGCAGTCCGTACAAGTTTGCTATATTGAACCAGTCCATAACCAAGTCACCTTGGGAATCTTAGCATATGTTCCTCTTGGTGTATCCAATATTGCTCTAACTTGTACAGTTGGAAAGAAGACAAATTAGGCTACATCAGGACGAAGTTTTAGACCTTGAAAAGCAGAAATTCAAGAGATACATCAGAATTAAGATGGGACATTGTGGGACACCACGGGAAGGAACTAGGGCATCAAGTTTTTGGAGTTTCCCTCCATAGAATTTGGAAAAGGACCTCACTGGACAACTCACCTCAAGGAGGCGCATCTTTCTATCTAGACAGAAGTTCAAGATTCCAAGTTTGGAAAATTAGGGTTTCTCTATGGAACCCTAGGTCAGCTTTATCCAGAATCAGCTTGGGCATCTCAAATTAGTAAGATCTATTTCTTTGCTATTTCCATTTAAGGTTCTCATATCAAGATGATGAATCACACCAAGGTTGAGGATAAGCTTGAAGGAGCAGATAACTTCTGAGCATGGAAGTATAGAATCTCTCTCATTCTAGAAGATAATGACTTGGACAAATACATTGATGAGGAGGTTCCGGAACCAAAGGGAGAAGAGGCAAAGGAAAACCACAAGAAGAACATGGTAAGAGCTAAAAGGATTATTGTAGACTCCATCAAGGATAACCTCATCCCTCATGTATCATCATTGAAGACTCCTAAGAAGATGTTCGATGCTTTGACCAAGCTATTTGAAGGAAAGAACATCAACCAGAAGATGACCCCGAGGAATCAACTCAAGAATGTGAAGATCCAACATTCAGAAACATTTAGTCTTACTCCAAAAGGGTTTCTTAGATCAAGGAACAATTAGAGGCCATTGAAGAAAATGTTGAAGAAGGAGACATCGTGATGACCACCTTGAATGGACTTCCAAGGTCATGGGACTCATTCATTCAAGGGATATGCGCCAGAAAGAAACTAATCAATTTCAATAGATTCTGGGAGGAATGCACTCAAGAAGAAGCTTGATTAGTATTAAGAGAAGAGAAGACAGGAGCAAGTGATGATCAAGCTCTAACAACTTAGGCAAAGAAGAATGAAGGCAAGAGGGAGGATCACTCTCACAAAAGACCCAAGAAATTCCAAAAGAATCATAGATCAAGAAGGGACTACACAAATCTTAGATGCTACACATGTGATGAGAAAGGCCACTTCTCAAGAGATTGTCCCAGAAACAAAGGATCCTCCAAGGCAAACAAAAAGAAAAGGCATCATGCTCACACTGTTGAAGATGATGAACCAACCAAGAAGAGAACAAGGGAGGATTCCTCAAGCGATGATGAATATGTACTTTGATCTAGAAGGATTCTACCCATGATGAATAAGAACTTCTTATCCATCTCAGCATAGGATAAGAAGGGATGTAGTTGTGATTGATGAAGAAGAAGGGACACCCAGATCTATGAAGACTTGCTCAACACTGCCGATCATGAGCAAGACAAGCATATGTCCTCAGAATTAGATGATGAAGAAAAACACACTGTCAGAGACTCCAACTATTCTTGCAAGGAGACAAGGATCAAGAGGGAGTCCACCCACCAAACAAACGAAGATAAGTGCTTAAATTGTCATTTCCTATATATCTAGTTACTTAAATGATATTGTTTAGTTGTGTACATATTTATGTTCAGTTGATGTATTATGCATGTTTGAGTGTCTGCTTTCATGAACAATATACTACTAACGTGCATGTGATGGGTAAGTAGCCTATGGTGCTGTACAACATTCCATTGCTACTTATCTAGAATGAAACCTCTTTGCTGACATATTGGGACCAGTGCACACTCTTAATAATGTTCTGGTAGAGGTGGAAGGCATCTAGAAAGTTACCTTATGTATATGGAATATGGATAAATGTTGCATTGGCTAAGGTAGTTACATGACCATGTGACATGGCTTTGTGCATAAGAACTTGTCATTATTAATATGTTTTGAAAAATATTAAATGTTTCTAATCATGCAACTGAACTTGACTTGTAGGAAGGATCGTATGCAATCACCTACAAGAGAAGAATGATGAGGCTTGTTCCGAAGAACAAGTGATGATGGTTCAACCATAACACTCAAAGAAGATTCACTACAACAAAGTACATGAAGAGGAACTTGATATGACCAAGCTACAAAGACTTGTAGATCCACCTCAAAAGAGAACACCCACAAGAGAAGACTAGCTTGGGCACGATAGATCATCCAAGATGAAGAAAAGTATGGTGCTCGAGATCGGACGCACTCTAGTTATGTGGCACTGTTGTGTGACATCATTGATGAAGATCCTTCCAACTATGAAGAAGCAACCGAGAAGAAAGAATGGAAGGGGGCTATGATCGATGCCAGTTGATCATAGAGAATGATGTCCAGGATGCGATTCCGAGACCTGAAGGGAAGTCTGTAGTGTTTTTCATGTGGATCTACAAGATCAAGCATGCAGTAGAGGAGGCTACCTATCACTCCAGTGCAAAATGACCCGATGCAGAGAGTACAAGTTGCAGAGGGAGGATGATCCTCCACTTCAAAGGGAGTGACTAAGACCAATGACCACTTTTCATTACATGTGACCATCTCTGAGCAAGCATTAATAATAAAGAAGAGCTTCCCATTAATTTAATGAATGTGGGAAAAAACTGCCAACTGAAAAAAGGTTATACCGCTTTCTTTGTCTTGACTTGTGTGCATATGCTGTTGGCAAATTTTTGTGGGGCATGTGGCTCTTTTCCATGATCTGCCCTGAGTGAGAGAGAGCTAGGGTGGCATGCCATTCTCTGGATATCACCATCATCAAGCTATTCTGTCAGATCGTCCACATATCACAGGTGTAATTGAGATGGTAAAAACTAGTCAGATCATCATTGATTGAATTATAGACTCAAGCAAATATGGTGTGTGATCGTCCTCTTTTTGGTGGATCTTTCTGCAAGGAATGCTTCTCTTTGTGCTGTTTGTCTCCTATTTTGACAGATCACTAATGGTGGTTGCCGTGACAAGAAATATTGCCACTGTGCACTGAATCCATTCTTCAACTCACATCGAAATTGCAACCTCGAATGTCAGGGCTCAATCTAGTGATTGCTCTATAGATCTGGTGCTTTTGCCATCATCCACTAACTCTAATCTCAATCTTTAAGGTATTTTAGTTGGCAATATGGACATACTCCTCTCACAAGAAGGCTCCATTCTAGCTATGCATCGGTTCTTCCTCTCAGTTGGTGCATGGGGGGTCAGGTGTGTTGCTTGTGGGCCGCTTGGGTTTCTACTTTGTGATATGCAATTACAGTATATACATTCCCTGCAACAGCTTGATTCGAAGATAGTCAATCTCAGGTTTGGTCACATAAGCAACATATTGTGATTGTGTGATGACTTGCTTAGGTCATTATTTACTGGTCACAAATGAACCACACACAAGATCACAAACAGAAATCATGGAGCATCAAATCAATGATGTGAAGGATGGACCACTAGATGCTTGGGAAAATGTTATGGTGAAAAATTAATCTTAGAACTGGCACAATGGAGTTTTTTAATCCAATCTGATGCTTAAATAATCAACCAATTTAGATCTGGTTTAGAGCAGATTGCCATAAGATAAGATAAGGTAAAATAATTTTATTTATGTCCACTAATGACCACAAAGTAGGTCAACGAGACTGTCAATTACAATGATGTTCGTGCATGCGGGAGGACCAAACGATCTCCCTTAAAAGAAATACAATACAAGAAGTAATATAGAAATGAAGAAGTGTACAAAGCGAGCTGGGATGAGGCATGGGAGAGCTATTGCCCTAGTCTTGCTGCCGCAACCTGTTCCCTGGGCTGTTTAAGTTCTGCAACCTGCGCTTTAGTGAGGTCCTTGTCAAAGAATATCTTGTTGGGGAGTGAGAATAGTTTCCGTTTAGCTCTGAGGGTACAGATCCTATCTGTTGCATTTCAGAATCTAATAAAGATGGTGGAGTCGTGACCCACCCAAGCTTTGTCCAAGGTTATATTCGGTATGCCAAGGGTATATCGCAGGAACCTGGCTCCTACCTCCATAGGGTCTGAAGAGGGAAGAGGTAGGGGAAGACCTCTTACTTTCAAGTTCAATTCCCTTGCTCGTCTTGTCCATTCTTCGACTAGTTTGGCTTGCACAGCCTCCTCAACTGCCATGAGAGGACGGGTGTTTTCTTCTTTCCCTCGAACTACCTGTGCCCATGAGTTAATGTGCGACTCTGTTTCCTGTTTGAAGGAGGCCTGTTGGGATCTGATTTCCTCTTGCTTTGTCTTAAGGTCTCGAATTTCTGTGTGTAGTGTCTCGTTCCGAGGGTGAGAGGATTCTTGTTCTTTGCTCTCGTGTATCGTCTTCTTGAGGGATGAGTTGTCACCTTCTACTTCCAAAATTCTAGTAGCAAGGGAGTTTACCTTCGAGCAGAGTCTGCTATTTTCCGCTTCGAGAGATTCCAATTTCCTCAGTACTTGTTTAACCTGGGACGTCCAAAACACAAAGCCTAATTCTAATGCAATGTTTGTGGGGCTGTAAGAGTTCGGGTTATCCTGGCATTGCTTGAGGTACCTGAATTGTCCTTTGTTGTTGAGTCCCAGGTGGGGGTTTTTGCGAGTTCCTTCGTCTCTTTGTTTTCCTTTGGGTTTTTGCGAGTTCCTCCGTCTCTTTGATCTAGGACTTTGTGGTTGTCTAGGGACTTATAGTCTAACAAGAGTGTGCAGTCAGAGTAAAATCACGTGCTCGCAGGAGTTAACTTAGAGAGGCCTAGGGTATCCTGAAGAAATGCCACCCTTGTTTGCATGGCATCCAAGGAAGGTGGTGATGGTGGAGGGAGTCCTCTCACCTAAGTCCATCTCTAGAGCTTGCTTAGGTTCTTCTAAATGTTTTGAATGTACAATTTCCCCAACCTTTGCTTGGGTGGTTGTGTTGTTCCTCCCATTTACCACCCGAACCCAAGAATTGGGGGTTTCCTACTGGGTCTCATCTTTTTGCTTAAACAAGGCCTGCTGGGAATAAAATTCATCCTACTTGATCTTGAGATCAGGGATTTTTACATGAAGGGAGTCGCCGAGAGGGTGAAGAACTTCCTGGTTCTAGCTATCATTGAATTGTTGTTCTAAGATTAAGTTCTCAAATTCAATTTTTGCTACTTGTTTGTAAGTTTATAGACTTTTGTATGTAATGCTATATTTGATGAATCCATGAGTCCCAATCTTTTGATCAGCTCCTGAATAATGCTGATGCTTCTACTACCTCTGGAGTCTTGTTTCTCGAATTTTGAAATCCTCGCAATTAATTTAATGTTGTTGTCCACCTCAACGAAGGGGTTTGCCATCACATCTCTTGAACACATTGTAGATAAAGGAGAGTCTATGTTTGCATGTAGTAAAGAAAAAGGCTGAATAACTTGTAGGGGGTCATCAGAATGGGTAGAGGAGGTGAACTTCCCAAGGGCATTAGACTAGAGGCCCCACAGAATTATGTTGAATTTTCCTGAGCTGCATTGAGAGCCATTCTCTTAGGAGAATGGGGACATCTGGTCAAGGACTAGGATGTGGAACCAGTCCAGCACTAGGGGACTCAACCTTGAGTTGAGTAGCCATTTTGTTGAATGGAGACATCTGGTCAGGGACCAGAATGTGGAACCAGTCCAGAACTGGGGGACTCAACCTAGAGCTGAATGGCCATTCTGTTGAATGGAGACATCTGGTTAGGGACTAGGATGTGGAACCGGTCCAACATTGGGGGACTCAACCTAGAGCTGAGTGGCCATTCTTTGAATGGAGGCACTTGGTCAGTTACCGGGAAGATGTGAACCGGTCTAGTACTGGGGGACTTGGCCTAGGGATGAGGGCCATTCCCCAGGAGAATGGAGGTGCTTGGTCTGTTACCAAGTATTTGACCTTGGGTCAAATTATGCAGCCTATGGCTGAGGCACCTGGTCTGTTATCAGGATATCACTTTAAGTCCTAGACCGGGTCTGGGCATGTGAGGCACTTCGACCCTCGATCTGTGGGCTTTGTGATCTTCTCCAAGGATTAGCTACCCTTGGTTAAGACACCTAGTACCCGATCTTGATGTCACATGGAGTGTGAGATAAAAGCATTAGTAATTTTCTCTATTTATGATGATGTACTTTGAGTGGGGATGAAGGACCACCTTGACCACTTGTTTTGACCATAGGGCACTTGAAGAAGGCTAAAGGCTATGTCACAGGGTTCGACGAACTTGAACCATCAGGTTCGAAATTCGTCGAACTTAAAAAAAATGTAAGTTCGTTTGGGTTCGACGAACCTCAAAGCCGAACGTTTTTTAGTGTGGTTGTCATCCTCTTGTTCTCTTTTGTGATCTGTCTCCAACTTTCCATCCTCACCCTCCGAGTTCCGCGATCTATCTTGTTGTCTCCAGACTCCACCTTGAGTGAGTTACCTCGCGAGCTACAATTGTTCCCACTGTGCCAACGAGTCTTCTAATCAAGTAACCGGTGCGATTGGGGCTTTCGACAACCCTTCCAGTAACCAATGTCGAGGCTGCTAACGGGTGTTCCGATAAGTCGAGGAACTAAAGGCTAGGCTACGGAAGGGTTTTCCAAGAAGTTTTCGAGGAACCAATGCTAAGGCTTTGTTTGAACTTTGTGCTAATGCTCTCGACAATTATTCCAAATCTCCACTACATATAATTTTTTAAAAGCTTTCGAATGGATATATAGTATAATGTATATGTATCAATGCTTAGGCTATTTTAGACTTTGGTGTATACTAAATGGTAAAACAAATTTATATATATTGTATAGATTATACATTATATTAATTATTAAATGTTTTAATTTGTATAGAAAATAGATAAAAGTGTATTAAATGTTATTTATTATTTATAGAATATAAAAATATATTAGATATGTTAATTTTATAAAATATTAAAAATTTGAAAATATGTATGTTGATGAACCTAATGTCGAACCTCATCCGAATCTCATCGGAAAATTCAAACCCGAATCGAACTTAAAGGTCGTCGAACCCGAACTTTGTGACATAGGCTAAAGGTAAAAGTAAAAAATACATGAGGGCCCTTAGACCACTAAGGAGTCAAAGTGAAAGTGCAAAAAGACCTTTTAGTACCACTAAAGGTAAAAGTAAAAAAAAAAAAGAATAATAGAGTATTATTTTGTTCTTTTGAATTTTGGTCCACTTACAAGCTATGAAACTGGACACGTCCAAAAGGGCCTGCGTGTCCCGTGTCCGCGTGTCGGACACAGACACGCGTGTTCGAGGACTGTCAGTGCATGTCCAGAAAACAGAACATGTTTTCCACTAAAAAAACGCCCAGAATTGCTTTAAATCAAAAATTTCACTTTCTTTTTATCATTTGCAAGTGTGGAGAGGGTTCTAAAGTGTGTGCAGGTGAAGAGGATTTGAAGGATTTAAATGTGTAATTACTAATGTTGAATGTGCATTGATTTTGATTTCTATTGAATATTTGTAAAAATTTGGATCTATATGTCTATATATATATATATATATATATATATATATATAACGTGTCCTACGTGTCCTGATTTCGGGGGTCACTGTGTCCGTGTCGTACACTCGAATCCCCATGTCCTTTGTGTCTCGTGTCCCCGTGTCAGGTGACTTAGCTTACAGGTGATTCAAAGGCTATAAAAGAAGATCAATCCATTTCATTTGAAGACACACTTGCTCATCATCGTTCATAAGCTAATAGAAGACTTTTCGTTGGGTTTCTGGAAGAGTGGACATTTCTTGTTTTGTGCCCTAGCATGGAGGCTTGATCTAGCTAGGGCATCATCCTCAACAACTCGAGCATCTCCATCTTATATCTGCAACTAACAGCAAACCCTAAATCAGTAAGGGCATCTTCAGCCCAACCCTAAGCTAGGGTTACACCCTTTCTTTATGTGGTGAGTAGCAGTAACTAGGGTTTTACCCTCACGGGTAGCATCAAAACCCTAATGACAGAAGCAGCAAGACACTCAGTCTTCATGGGCAGCCTTTGGAACTTCACGGGAAGCCTCAGGAATTTCACGGGCAGCAGCATAACTGCCCAGATCAGTCACTGGCAGGTCTCGGTCAGCAGCAGGTACACTCGGGTAGGTGTTGGGCTGACTGCAGATTTTGGGCAGCCCAGATCTATCTTCGGGCAGCTCTGATAGAGCTCGAGCAGCCCTGTTCCTCTCCTGGGGGGCAGCTTCAACAGAATTCCGGGCTAGCAGCAGAGATTCTGGGCAGGCAAAAATTGGGTCCAGGCAGCTGTTAGAAATATCGGGCAGCTACAGGAATTCAGGCATTTTGACTTCGGGCAGCAGGAAAGAAATTAGGGCAGCAAGCCCTAATTTGATTTTTTCTGTAAAATGATTTTTGTGACATTTTTGATCAAGCTCATTAGGGTTTGACAAATTATTGTGGAACTTTCAAATTGAAGACTCAGTCATCTCATTTAAGAGATGAATTACTAATGCTTTTGGTGTTTTTGTCCTTTAAAGGTTTCCTCGTGAAAAACTATTGTGTTCAGTGTGTGTGATGTTGTTGATGTTTCTACTGCACCTGTCTATTGTTATCTTACAGTCTGCAAAATTTTAAAGAATTCATGCTAATGCTAAAATTCAACAAATTAAATAGCAAGTTTCGATTCTTGTTGAATGGCATGGGCTCGAACTGTTGGAGGCTGTAAACCCTTCAATTTTCTTCAATTAGTTTTTCATTAATTGTACTAAAAGTTTGTGGGGTTTTCCTTTCTAAATGATAGAGGCTGGGTCAAAAGATACTTGAAATTTCCAATACAGTAGTTCACTTATTTTAGATCAAACTCAGTGAGCCATGCTATATGATTGAATAGAGTAAATTTCCACAAGAAATGACAGAACTAAGCTAACCACAACAAATATTACTGGTTTATTTTGGTTTATTTTGTAGGCTGCTCGCATGCGTTATCTTGGACAAAATGGTGAACCGTATTGTCTGAATCTCATTGACACTCCTGGTCATGTGGATTTCTCCTATGAGGTAGGTGATTTTTGCCTGAAATCTTTATAACTCTATGCTACCAAATCCTCCGTTTGCTGTTTCAGTAAGCTAGATAAGGATACAATAACTAAGAATTCTATGCTTTATGGCAATGTTGTTTTCAAATCTTTATCACTATATTTTATGGTTTATAGCAATATTGTTTTTTTAATCTATGTTACTATTTATTTGGTTCTCATATTTGGCATCTGTTAAAGCTCGATTTAGAACCTAAGTGGAAAAGTCCGAATCCACTAGTGCTATCAAGTGCAACTTCTAAAAAAAAACAGCATTGTCTCCTTAGTGCTTAACTTCCCTCTTTTAGGCCAGCTCTCAAGGCCAAGGGAGACTTCCCTATGGGTTGATTGGATCTTGGATTTGAGGAGAGCTAAGGGAAATTGACCAAGTTGTTTAAGATGTGAAATGTATATTGTCAAGTTAATTTCCCAAGTAAGCACTCAACCACTTTAGATTTGCAATGACCAATAGATTAAACACTTGGAAGATTGCTGAATAATGTAACATATAACAAACCATGAACATTTCCAATAACAATAGTGAAATAATGATAGCAATGGATCACAAGACTTGAAAAGTAAAAGTGCTTAAACAAGTAATTTCATTGGCATGAGATATAATAAATCGTTCACCAAGTGAGATTGAAATATAGAACAAGTTATTTTCATTAGAGATCTTGAAGTTAGGCTTTGAATGACGCCTTGCTTGAGAGAAGATCTCTGAAACAAGGTGTCACCAAAATTTAATTAGACCAGACTTTTTGAAGTGACTAAAATCACGTCTCTGTGTGGGAATGTGTCTTATTTTTAGTTAATGTGTGCTAGTTTTTTATTTTTGTAAGTAAGAAGGAATTATAGTACACCAAAAAGATTACATATCCAAAATTCTCAGTCCAAACCAGAGCTAGAAGATCAGCCAATGGCACAGCTCTGCTTACTGCTAACTTGTCTACTAGCATTACCAAATCCTTAGTCCATCCCCTAGTCATAATAGCTAGAATTGACGCAGTTCTGTTTATAATTATGATATCTTACCACAGCTAAAAAATACTCACTATCGTGAGAATAGACTATCACCAGTATCAGACTTCTAGTTCTAACAAAAAGAATACTATTCTCCCTGTTACCGGACAAACTAGCAGGGCTAGTATCCGATAAGCACATGCAAAGGAGCGTGACCCAATGTCACTTCAGTCACACTTTGAAACGACAAAATCTTTTCTTACACAAATACTCAGTGTGAATAATGCAGATACTCCATGAAAGGAAAAATAATATATTATATGATTGATAAGAGAATGATGATTTTCAATGAGAGATGATGCTTGTATAAATACCAATGCAAGGGTTTCCTTGGTGATGAGAAGCCACCTTTCATAAGGTGCCTCTTCATTTACCTTTTTCATTTAATTATTTAATTAATTTATCAATATTATTAATATTTATTAATGCTTATTTATTAGATATTTTGTTCATTACATTGCCTTCCCCTTAAGGGAAGCTTTGTCCTCAAAGCTTTATTGAAGACAAGGCTTACGCTTGATTTCTTGCTTAAAATGTCATCCCTCGATCTTTTGTGTATAGTAACTCTGACACTTGACGAAACACAATGATATGAGTTATGAATTCCCAAGAAAAAATGTTGCATCGAGTGTGATGTGGTCCATCCGAGATCTATCTTCATTGGAACTATTTGTTGATTGCTTTGTTGGATAAAACTTATTGTTCTCTGCTTAGTTTGTTGATTTTGTACTGTTTCTTTTCTGAAATTATAACTTCTCTGTTTATGTTCATTTTGACCTTGTCGTTGGTCAATGATTTTTATAATTTGGGTGTTGAAAATGAGTTTTTATTGTTTGTTTTTTTACTAGATTGACTTCTTCTTCCCCAACTTGAATTTGTTTTACTGAGAGTCTGGATGCTTCCTTCAGGATTTGCTCTAATGTATTCTCTAATAGCTTGTTATCATATTGAATCTTTTTGAAGTTTTCTTCTTGCGACTTTTCGTCCTCTTTTAACTTCTTAATCTGTTCTAGCAATTCTTGATTAACTCTTTTTAAAAAAGAATTTTCTTCGTCCTTGCCTGACAATTCTTTTTGAAGACCTCGATTCTCCACTTCTAATTTTTGATTGCATTGAACTTTATCCTTTGCCTTCTTGATTGGCAGAAGTAATTTCTGATTATGATCTCTTAAACGAGAGATCTCTTCTTCTTTCCCTGCAATGACCTTGTCAAAATCCTTCTGTATCGTCTGTATTGATTTCTCATTCCCCTGCGACATCACCTTTGATATTTCTCTGAAGTCTTCAGATGATGTGACTTCTGATTCTGATTTCATGATAATGTCTTGTAACGTGATTTTCTTCTTTTTGTAGGGAAATATTAGAAACTTCTTTTCAGTGTACTACTCCACAAGGATCTAACTATAAATTGTGAGATGCCAGTATAATCTCCAATGTTCAATTGTAAATTGCTTATCGCATATTCTTTGTTATTCCAAAAGTCCAACCTTTCACCTATATTTGACTCTGGAATTGCTAACTCATTAGCAAATTCATCACTAATATAATTATTGCATTCAGCAGGAGCAATAGAAATAATAATGTCTAACTCTCTAATTGTTCATTTTATTTGAAATAACACTGAAACATAAGTTTTTAAAGTGCTTGGAAATATTCCTTGTTTTTCGCCACGAGACTCCGTTTTATTATGCTTTCTTAATTTTTTTTTTTCTTTTTTAACGAGACTTTATCACCCTTTTAAAAACTCTCTCTCTCTTTCTCTCTCTCTCTCTCTCTATATATATATATCCTTCTTTTTACTTGTAAAAATATTCTTGTTATCACATATATAGTAGTCAAGCTACCATATTCTATTTTTTCAGATTCTAGTACATTTTTTAAGCCAACTCCCCTACATATGAGATGCTGAGATGAGCATTTATGATGGATCATTATTTGATTGATGGACTATACTACTCTCCCATGCCAGGACAGAGTCTCAGGACACTCAGATTTGAGGACTGATGTAGTCATTTAGCCATTTGCAGAGCAGTTAGTAGTGCCCAGAGTTGCATCAATGTTTTCTCATTGGACAGATGTTGGTTCAGATGGATTATTTACATGTTTATGACTCAGCTTATATTATTTTGTGTTATAGTTGTCATTGCTCTTATACTCATTTTTGTGACATGTATTAGCATTTAGTGTCATGATCTGGCGGTCATATAAATAGGTGGACTTGGATGTATTGATATTATGTATTGATGTCCCTACTAAGACCTGGAAGTTCTTGATCTATACTCATTGGTTTTACCCTCCTTAAGGAGAATAGAGGTAGTCATTCCCACCATACTTTGGCTTGCTAGTGTTGGTTTCATTATTCACTATCTCCACTCATCCATTACTTTCTAGTAATGTTTCCAACCCGACCTACTACTTACAGACTAGTGGCATGGAGGACCTTTCCCCGCTAGAGCCTCTCTGTTGGACAAGCTTCCTTGTTGATTTGTGTCTTGGCTCTGAGTTGCCTAGGTTGTGTTGGTTAAACTCGAAACAAGTAGCGCTGCCATCAATACAATGTATTTGGAAATGAAATGAATATCTTATGAAAAAGCCCATTCATGAAAAGTAGTATTTTTGAACATACGTGAATGCAAGGCTAGCCTAATGAAATTGGCTTTGAAATATATTGAAAGGAATATATTAAAACATTCATGAAAAGTAGTGTTTTTAAACATACATGAATGCATGAAGCCTCAATAATAAAAATCCGTGTAATAAATGCATGGACCAAGGCTATGGAAAATTGAAGGTCCCAAACAACAATGGCTCTTAAAGCAAATACCCAAATGCTAGGAAGCAAAAGATTTGCCAATCACCATCTAAGAACACCAGATGCAAAGGAGATCCAAGAATTTCCACAAGAAAAGTTTTTATATTATCTAGATCTAAGAGCCAAAGACCCCTTACAAATGAGAGGCTCTCTCCTTTAAATAGGAATGAGAGAGCCAAAATCCTAACCACTTTTCAAATGGGTGGCTAAGATTAAAAGATACAAATGTTCTAATCAATAGTTGAGATGAGCTCAACATACAATACATGGATCAATACCATAATATAATATAAAAGTGGACTAAATCACCTTAGGAGAGGGGATCCCACTCAACAAAAAATAAATGAAGCACATGGTGGGTCCAGGGAGTGTTAACTAACTTCCTTTGGGTGTCTCCATGGCACAATAAAAATAATATAATTTTTTCACTGTGAAATTGTGCCTCCTTGAGGAAATCGTGAGCCTCCAAAAGCTCCAGAAAATAATATAATATTTCCGAAAAATAGATGTGGGCCCATCCAAGTGTTGCATCTGCTGGAGAAGAAGTGGAAGACATCACCCTCATCATTAGAACTCATCCCATGCCATTTTCTTGCCTCAGTAGCCCAAATTGAATTCTTCAGTAGCCATTTTAATTATTTTTTATCTGCCTTAGGAAATGTGAAGTGCCAAAAACTACCTCCTAGGGTGCCTACGTTATCCAACTAAGCCCACCAGGCTCTCTGGGAAGGGGGTAATATGGTACAATCAAGTGGTTGGACCCCCTATATCTCATACAACGCCCTAGGAGATCCAAGAAAGACATCTCCCTCCTCACACAGGCGATCAAGTATGGCAAAATTGTACTAGAAGGGTACACTGAGCCAAATCATCTCTGCAAGTGCCCGAAACTGAAAACAAGCTGTCTCACTGGACTCAGAGAGTCCAAATCCATTTAAGGTGTATACTCATACCCCCTTTAGGTCTCTGTATGATCATCTACAACATCCAGATAGACAAAATAATAATCTATGAATGACCATATAACCACTAATATAACTCAAGCTAGCATCCATCTGCTGCAAGTGTTCACAGGTCAAGACATGCTCTACAAATCATTCAAATAACACTTATAACAAGTAGTAATCATTTCACTGGCAATCTATCAACCACATATAAAGGATTTCATTTATTAACTATAACTTAGACAAGACTTTCGAGACCATACTCACTTTATAGTTGTAATCATTTTGCTAGTAAAGGGTGAAGGCTAGAATTCACAAGGCTAGGGAAAATGGTGACTACCAACTTGACATTGTGACCCTTTGGATATGGAAAGGGGATACTCACTCTAGCATATGACAGGCCAACAACAACAAAGGGAATGGCAGTGTCTCACAAATGGGTAAGTTACTTCAGAGGTGCTTATTCACCTTGACAAATGCTCACAATCCAACTCAATACAAGTAAGGCCAGCAATCCTTAGATATAACTTTAGGAACCATTGCTTTTTTGGGCCTTTGATTTTCCATAGCCTCTGTCCATGTTTTTATTACACTGTTTTTTATTATTTAGGCTTGATGCATTCATGTATGTTGAAAAACACTACTTTTCATGCATGTTTTAAGATATTCTTTTCATTGTACTTCAAAGCCGATTTCATTAGGCTAGCCTTGCATTCACGCATGTTTAAAAAAACTACTTTATATGAATGGGATTTTTCATAAGATATTCATTTTCATTTTCAACACATTGTATTGATGGCCGCGCTACTTGTTTTAGGTTAGCCAACACAACCTAGGCAACTCAGAGTCGAGACACAAATAACAGGGAGGCTTGTCCAACAAATGCTCTAGTGGGGAAAGGTCCTCCATGCCATAAGTCAAGTAGTAGGTCGGGTTGAGAACATAACTGGAAGGTAATGGATGGGTGGAGACAATGAATGATGAAACCAACGCTAGCAAGCCAAAGTATGGTGGGAATGACTACCTCTATTCTCCCTAAGGAGGGTAAGACCAATGAGTATAGATCAAGAACTTTTAGGTCTGAGTAAGGATATCAATACATGATATTAATTCATCCAAGTCCACATATTTATATGACCGTAGATCATGACACTAAATGCTAATACATGTCACAAGAATGAGTATAAGAGCAATGATAACCATAACACAAGATATATAAGCTGAGTCATAAACAAGCAAATAATCCATCTAAACCAACATCAGTCCAATGAGAAAACACTGATACAACTCTGGGCATCAATAACTACTCTGCAAATGGCTAAAATGACTACATCAGTCCTCATATCTGAGTGTCTTGAGACCCAGTCATGGCATGGGAGAGTACTATAGTCCATCAATCAAATCACGATCCATCATAGATGCTCATCTCAGCATCTCATATGTAGGGGAGCTGGCTGAAAAATGTACTGGAATCTGAAAAATAGAGTATGGTAGCCTGACTACTATATATATGATAACAGTGGTCTAATTGTTCATTTTATTTGAAATAACACTGAAACATAAGTTTTTAAAGTGCTTGGAAATTTTCCTTGTTTTTCGCCATGAGACTCCATTTTATTATGCTTTCTTGAAAATAATATATATATATTTTTTTTATAATGAGACTTTATCACCCTTTTGAAAACTCTCTCTCTCTCTCTCTCTCTCTCTCTCTCTCTATATATATATATATATCCTTCTTTTTACTTGTAAAAATATTCTCTAAACTTTGGATGTCTTAGATTTTTTTTTCCTGAATAATAATAATAATAATTAATTAATTAATATTATTAATGTAACTATAAAGTATATTTATAGTTTAATGTATAGTTTTTATTTATTTATTTGAAACGATTTTTATAAAGGTCATGATGGTCACTAGGTGGCGTTTGGGCCTTCGATCGCCTCACGATAACTAGTGAATTGAGAACGAAGGTAAATAATACGTGGCAACGATTGATAAGGGTAATGTGGGGGATGAGTCAACTAGACTGTTCACCGACTCTTTACAGTAGATGATAATTACCTTAGCGTTGGTGTATTAACCCACTAACACAGAGTCTATGTTTTAAATTGAATAGACGTAGGTGTAACTAGATTGGAGTGAAGCAAGTGGGAGGGAGCGCATGCATGCAGGTGGGAGTGCTTACGTGAGGAAGAGGCTGCAACACGCAGGGAGAGCAGGAGCGCGAGCACGAAAGAGGTGGTGGGAGTGAGGAAGATGGTGGAGGGATAGTGGAAGCAACGCAGGTATCGAGGGTGGTGGTCTGGACTCTACATGGAGGAGGAATGCGTGAAGTGGAGGAGGGGTAGCCGATCGGACAGGCCGCGGGTAGGTTTAGCAGGAGGGAGATGATCCGCATGAGGAAGGAATGGATTTCGTTGGGAACGCTGAAGGGAGAGTGGATGAATGCGATGAGAGGGAAGAGACGAGAGGACATGGGAGGGAATGGAAGCATGGCAGAGTGGAGGTGTATGGAGCAGGGAGGATGACCGTAGAGAGCACACAGGCTGATGAGGGGGAGAGTGGCGATGATGAGGAAGATGAAGTAGGAGGGAAAATCATGCAGGGAGGAGAGACAATGGAGGAGCATGGAGCAGGCGATTGGGGTTGGTTGTTGACATATGTAGTGGAGAGGCACGTGTTGGACAACCGCAGTGGTCGCAGGAGATAGCATGGGCGTGGCCAAGAGCCTATTTCATAAAATGTTTGATTTTTTTTTGTTTGTTTGGCCAAAGGCAGCATCAAAGTTGGCTCTGATACCAATGAAACGACAAAATCGTTTCTTACACAAATACCCAGTGCAAATAACGTAGATACTCCATGAAAAGAAAAATAATATATTATATGATTGATAAGATAATGATGGTTTTCAATGAGAGATGATGCTTGTATAAATACCCATGCAAGGGTTGCCTTGGTGATGAGACGCCACCTTTCATAAGGTGCCTTTTCACTTACCTTTTCATTTAATTAATTTATCAATATTATTAATATTTATTAATGCTTATTTATTATATATTTGGTTCATTACACACTTTTGACTTCTTTGGAGTGTTGTAACCTCCAAGGGGAGAGCCCTTCTGCAAGACACTTGGACAAACGACTATGTCTTCTATACACAGATATTAGTGACCAGTGCCTTATGAAAAAATTTCAGAGAAGGAAGAAGACATACTATACAAAATGTGAATACAATATGTCGACAAGTACATCGATTTCATTCATTAATACATTTACTTATGGCAAGTAAGTAAGCATATGCAACATTGGATCATGCCAATATCATTCAGCAATGAGTGATGTCATTCATTAAGAGTAAGCACAAGTATAGCAGTAGCAAAATAAAGGATAAGAAAATGTATTAGTACAATGATACAATGTATTTGCGATAACCAAACTTGGAGTACTTATCTTCTAGTAAATAGATCATTCATTTATGTCTGTCATGCATTCACATGTAGCATTAAACACTTGCAAAAATCAGTCCTTTCGTCAACAAGCAATAAAGTATTTTCTCAGCTAATATTATCTCACTTTTTGGTCTTGTTTCTTGTCACAAGTTTGGGACTGTCAGGGAATGACAGTTTGCAGTAAGTTGGATACTTTGTAGCAGTAGTAGTGAGGGCTGCCCAATGGCTGAAATGGCCCAACTATGGGCTAGAAAAGAGGGTTGAGACCCTATAAGCACAAGGCGAAGGTGGAGGAGGCCCTAAGGGACCAGGTTGAGGTTGGGAAAGGGTTGGTCGAGCCCTAGGGAAGGAGGTCGAGGGTAGAGGGAGAGTGGCCAAGGGTTGGAAGGGCACGGGAATACTAGGCCGAGGCTGGAAGGAGGGGAAGAAGAGCAGGTCAAGGTGAAGAAATGGAAGAGCGTGGGTCTAGGAAGGCATATGAAGGGTATATAAACTGACTTTTTATATTATGATTTTTTGTGTAGTCCTAAAAGTGCGTGAAATGCACATTTAATAAAAATAAGAAGTGTTTTATTGTGCATTTAATATGAACCTTTTGATCAAGTTAATCTCATCCATTGATGAGTTGGTTAAAAGGTAGTTAGGGGTTTCATGATATAAAAAGAAAAATCGAGACAAAGAGAACACACACACCAAGGGTTGAGAGAGAGATTTAAAGAGCATTTTCAAAGTGAGGATCTAGGGCATGATTTCCAAGAAATTTCAGCAGTGTTTAAGTGGCTTGATTTCCAAGAAGGAGAGGGTTCTTGGCACATTTCCCAAGAAGACACGCATAAATTATTGCACATAAATTACAACATTAAATGCTGATAAGAATTTGGAGATTGAAGCAATTTTTGACTGGCTCGAATTTCCAAAAAAATGACAGTTTGTACCTTAATTCATTTTTGTAGCAAACTAGCACGTGTGGTGCACAACTTGAGGAAGTTTTGGGAAAAAAAATCATCAGTATGATTGGGTTGTATAGCAGCAGGTTGGCACGTGCAGGCAAGCCGTACAAGTTGTTCAGTAACACAATAATCGAGGCATCGGTTTCAGGGCCGAGATAAGCGGTCTTGCTAATATTGTTTTGATTCTCTAAGTAGAAAAGTTAATTTCTATAAGAAGTTTAGTTGCTCTTAGTTCAATAAAAATCTTTCTCAAGGATTTTTCCAGTTTGGGTTTTTCCCTAATCAGTGTGACCTAAATTACTGTGTATGATGGTTAATGTTCATAATTTGTTTATTTGAAGTACTTGACATATGTGTTTTAACTCTTTAAATCTAAAACCATTGAGATGTTAAGTGTTTGACAAAACACATAAAAGAGACTTATTGTAATCTTGTCATAAAATCTTCATACACAGGATGGTGTAACACCCTCATGGGTCTCAGAAAGGATAGTTGACCCCCTGGGGGAGGTAGAGAGAGGACCCAAGGCCTCACTGACTTAAGCTTTGAAATAACCTATGTCTTTGCATGTTTCTTGTTGCTTCAATTGGATGGGAAATCAAAAAATATGAAGTGATCTTCTCAAGGGAATTTGACTGAGGCAAGATTTGTAAAAGCTAAGGTCTATGCCCGAATGCCTCTCTCATGAAGAGAGGAAGTGATGCTTGATAGAGATAGAAAAAGGTTGTGGAAAGGGAGTTCCCCAAGCCTTAAAATAACTAGTGATATCTATCTCTAATTTTGTAGTATTGGGGCATCTGAAGATTACATGTACTTTCGTCTCTCACTTTTGTAATTCTATTTGATAGCAGGAGGTGGTGATTGATCTCTACTCGAAGTCTGTGAGAACCCACCTAAAATTGACTTGGGGGGATTTTGATGGCATGCAGCTAATGTATGCATTTGTATAGAGGTCAGACAAAAAGGGCATGCTTTAGTTCCATAAATTTCTCCTAATAGAAAGCCATCTTCTACTTGAAACCCGTAGGAGGTGTGATCCATGTGCCATGAAAAGAAGGAACTTTCTCAATGGCTTTATCATGGATTTGATGAGGATAACTAGCACTGGCAGTAAAGTCCAAGGGTTTAAAAAGGTGGCCCATGCTGATAGGTGAATTACTGATTGAGGATTATCAATAAATAAAAGGTGAATGCCAAGGATTGACTCAGATCTAAGATTTTCAAGGATTCTACGAGAAGCTAGCTTGCTTTTCCTCCTATGATAGACCTGTTCAGGCTCAAGGATGAACTGAAGAAAGATTTCAGAGTTTCTTCTTGTTGAATGTCTTGGTAAAGTTAACAATAGTGGAGTCGCTGGATGATTTGAGTAAAATTATTCAAATTACAACATTCATCAAACAAAGCATAAAAAACAAAAAAGAAAACTCAAAGTCGTATCCCGAGAATAGAATGATTTACCCCGACAATGACGCCAAAATGTTGCTGCCTAATTCGCACCTCGGGTCATGTGGCATAAATCTTCAAGCCACTGGGTGTGACCTTGTGGGTAAGCAAGAGTCAAGTGCTGTCACTTGATCTTGACTCCTCCGTCTAGGCTTTCTCCTAGCGAAGCCAGGGGGGGTGGTCCCTAGTAAAATAAACTAAGGTTGTTTTAATCTATGAAAATAAAACAGCTTTTCTAGGAGATGAAAACAATAAATACTGAAACTAAGATGAACGGCAAATAATTTAAATAACTAGCATATAAAATAGCATTCCATACAACACATTGATTAACTTAATTATCAACAATAAATATGAATGCCAGATAGACCAATGCTAATGGAGTGCTTGAGTAAGGGGGTTGCTAATGATGTCTCAAGAAGTATTGCAATTGTCTCGGTTGGTCAGTTTTATCATTATTAAATGAGTAATTAAGGAGTGGGTTGATTCTTGGTCAATTTTATTAAATGTGTGGCAATGATATAATTATTAAAGGGAAAATGGTATTCCAGATATACCCAAGGGGTATGAGGAATATGTCCGGATTTTACTTAAAAGTGGCTTTGACAGTGATGTGTGGGCTAGATGGAGTCGTGGGGTTGTGTTCAACTCTACACCAACAAGGGTGTAGCCTAACGGGGCCCCACGGTCACTTTCTAGTAGTTCCCGCTTCACTTGCATTCCCCACTAGCGAGTAATTTCGAGAAGTGCCGGATTTTCAATTTGGGAATTTAATTAGAGTGTGAAACTAATTACTAGTCACTCCAATCCCTTTCTGATTGTCTCACTGATCCAACCAATGGCTTGCAGTGGTCATAAGAGCATACAGGAATCGAAGCCTTGTTTATTTTAAGAATTTTAAACCTAAGTATGAGTTGTTTAAATCACAATGCCGATACTCTCGTTTCCGAGAACACAACCGGATTAGTTAATTTTAACTTAAGAAAATAAAAAGAACTTGAAAAAAAGAAAAAAAAACTGAAAAACAAAAAAAAAGATGTGAATCCCCCTTGGGGGGGATGGGGTGTGGGCACTTGGCTGCCCACTTGCTTCTTTTTTTTACAATGATTTACAAAGAGGAATATTTGTGTTCTTTTGTAAGATAGGAAACACAAATTTACAAGTCTTAAGGCCTTAGAAAAATGGCCACATAAGAAATAGTGAGAAGAGGGATCTCCGAATGACTTAGATCTTCAAAAATTCGCCAGAGTGCCTCTATACTCAATCACCTTTTGCTGCAAAACAACGAGTAATTATGAGTCAAATATGCTAGACAATCATGTAAAAGCATAAAAAATTTGACAAAATTTTTCAAGTACTTCAAACATGAAAAATTTTAAATGCCGGATTAGTACTTGTTAAAGCTAGATCCTATAAAATGTTACTTTTTATAATCAGATCTGAACTTTCATGTTCACATGCAAATCAGATTTATAAGATATTTTTTAATATATTAACAAGATTTAATTATGCACTACGAACTAGTAATCGCAAAGAAGCTTGAAATTTATGACGGGAAGGTATCACCAAGCTTGAACGATAAGCAAAGAAAAGGCAAAGAGATGTTCACAAAGTGTTGCCAGTGGGATGAAATCTTTTCTTCAAGAACTACTGAAGAAGAAGTAGAGCTAACATGCTCATCCAAACCTCCAGCTTAGGCAACTTGCAATGGGGATTAAATGTTGGTGCTACCCAATAACAGATGCTTAACGAAAATATGAATTCAAACAAGAATAATCATAAAATCATAAGCATTCTATTACAAATCACAATAACAAGCAATCATGAAAGTATTACTTCCTATCTTACTAGAACACAGTTCCCTTCAAAGGCCAACAATCCTGAACATATACAAGCTTGTGAAAATCTATAAATTACCTCAATATTGCGTAAAAGAACATACATCTGAACACCATAGACCACACTTGCATCAACCTCCAAAGCCTTTTATTAATCAATAATCAAAGTTTACACAATATACACGCAGAGGTCCCATACACTTTTCATCCATCCTGAATGAAGAAAGAGTGCCTGCTTAAATAGAAATCCCAGGCAAGAGAGAGGGGCACATTTCCTCAAGGATGCGCTAGGGTTGAGAGAGTTGGCTGTGAGTTGTTTAGGTGTTGGCACTGGAGCTTAAGAGTGGCAACATCATGTGCTGGAGATGGTAGTTGCCACAACTCAGTTGTTTCCACAAAAATGAAGCTTTTCTACCATACCTGCGCCCCTACCTAGAGAGTTGCGCCTAGCTTGATTTAGGAGTCTTCCGGGATTGGCATCTCTTCGAAACAACAACATTTGACTTCCTAAACTTGCCCGGGTACTTGCCACTTTACTTTGCCAACTTACAGAAATTGATTTCAGCAAGTTTCTTTTAGTTTTTTAATCGCCGAATATTTTAATTATTTCATTTCTTTGGTCTTTTTTGGGTTTTTTGAGTAATTATTAATTTTGGAGTTAAATAATTACTCAAAAACTTAGGAAAGTGGTTTAGGGGTTAAATGGGTGCTCCAAGTTAGAAAACGAGTACCCCGATGGCGAAAACAACCTCCTAGCCACACTTTTATGACTTTTACAATTAACTTATTAAAAATAAGCCTGTAAAGACGGAAAAATATTTTTTTCCTTCCGGAAATTAAAAAAAACCTATGCAGGACTTGGGACATGTTCATAATGACTCAAAATAATGATTAGCATGGTAATATACATCGACACATAGGTTTTAATAACCTCCCAAGGCCTAATCACCAAGGCAATTATTCCAACTTTGGAGGCTTGGTTGAAAAACTCGGAAATTATTTATTGCTTAAAAACGATAGATAATTAACAAGGAAAAAACACCCTGGAATAATGCATTGATGATTAAGTCCTAGGAAATCAAACCTTTTACATAAAGTCATCATGCTAACTCATTTTATTACAACTCCCCATGGGGTATGAACATGTTAAAAATAAATAAAAAGGGCCTAAAAAAGGCCTGCATGGATTTTTGAACTTGAAAATTGAACAAGTAATTGTTCATCCTTGGCTGCTCAGCTAGAAATCCAACTTAGTGCAACTCAGTTGGTAACATCTGGCTCCAACTGTGGGATGTGTGATTGATCTGAATTCTGTGGAAATCGATCATATGAGAAACCTTGAATCTCTGGTTCCTACACAAAACAAAGATAAGTCAGTCACATGTAAATATATAGCCAAATGAAACAACAAGCTGCGTTATATAATAAAAGATAATATACAACAAATGAATTTAAAGAATTTCTATGTACACAATTTATTATACAAAAAAAATATTAAGCCAGGAAATAAAATGTAGAGGAAGGGTTAGAAATCCATCTTACAAAGATGCCCCCACGGGAATTAGATGTTGTCACTGAAGAATAGCTTTAGAAGCTGCCCGTTCACTGGCAGAGTCCGCTTTTCACCGTCCATGTCACTTAAATGAAACGAATTAACACCAGCTATGTCATGAATGATGTAGGGAACCATCCACAAGCTGTCAAACTTTCTGTCTTTTCCAGGCTTTTCTCTCCGCTTGTCCCATAGTAACACTGTATCTCCTTTCTGAAAGGTCCTAGGCCTAGAAGATTTGTCAAAATTTCTTTTAACTTTATCTTGACTTCTAATACTCTGATCAACTGCCTTTCTCTTGACTTCATCCAACTCTACCAACTCATGAATTCTATTATGATAATCATCCTGGTCTAACCTTGAATCTTGCAGAGTCTAATACACTGGTAACTTGAGATGAACTGGTAAAGTCACATTTGTGCCATAGACTAACTCAAAAGGAGACTTCTTTGTTGCACTTTTCTTAGTGATCCTATCTGCCCAAAGTGCAAATTTGATTTTACTATCCCAAGACTTCTTATTATCACCAATAATCTTTTTAATAATGGTTATCAAATTCTTGTTGGTTGACTCAACAAGACCATTTCCCCGGGGATAGTAATTCAAGGAATGAGATAGGATAATGCCGTACTTAAAACAGAATGATGACATTGCTACTGAACTTAAAGATTTGGCATTATCAGTGGTTATCTTTGTTGCCCACCTATTTCGACTAGGTGGCAACTCCATGTACATGAAGATGTACATAGTTGTACAAATTGTACCTTGGAAAAATCTGAGGATTTTTTCACTTATGCAGGGCAATTGCCCCTTTGTAAAATGAAATGTCCGCTCCCCTGCGTGGGAAAATTAATGTAATTATATGTGCTAGTGTGGGTCATATGATATGGATGCCACACCATGGAACTGGTTGTTAGGGAAGTCCCCTCATCGAGTGTTTTTCCCTTTCCAATTGATCTTGTTGAACAAACGAGTTTAATCGGTTTGGTTTTCACTCAAAATCCTCCAAAGTGGTGACGGGCGTTCTACCAGTCAAGTCCATGAGGTGGCTAAGGCTTAAAAAATTATTCATGACCATGCTAGACATTTGTATAGAATCTTGCGGAATTTCGTTGTGTTGTTGTATTTTTATTTATTTTTTCTAGTTAATTGATTTCACCCCTTGGTGGTTAATTAACTCAGTTTTGATGTAATAATGTAATTGCTCAAGCACTGGCATTTTGTAATAGGGGCTATGAATGCAAAGTAAATTGCTATGAAACCCCCTAAGCCACTGCTTCGAGTCCCATGTCATTCTGACAAGCGGTTGAAGAGATAGACCAATTTTGGTCAGGAGGGGTCTATTTTTCCTAGGGAATTATTTAATTTCCGTAAGTCAAAAATTCACATTTTTTGATTTTGAAGTAAAAAATAAAAAAATGCCATGGTAATTTGGTTTGGGGGTTGATAAGCCTAGGAAAATTTATTCCAAATTTTTTCACCCCCCCATGGCCAAGATATAATTTTTTCAAGTTATTTTTTAATTTTTCCTAAGTCAAAATTGGAAAAATTTAAAAATATTAATTTGAAAAATTAAATCTAAGGTGAAATGTGTATTTAGCTTAAGTCTAAGGTTAAAAATTTATCTTGGATGTAAGTGGCTAAAGTCAAAGCCTAATTAAGAGGTGATCCAAGTAAATGTTTGAAGATCTCCTAAGTGGGGTGCCCCTCTTGTCTTAATAAAAAGATAAAAATTAAAAATTAAAAAGATAAAAGATAAAAATAAATAAATAAATAAAGAATAAAAAGATACAAATAAAAAATAAAAGATCAAAAATTAAAAAAGTTAAAAATAAAAAAATAAAAAATAAAAGATTAATAATAATAATAATAATAATAATAAAAGATAAAAGCAAAAAATTAAAAATTAAAAATGAGAGATAAAATAAAAGATAAAAGATAAAAAATATAAACTTGAAAATAAAAGATTAAAAGATTTAAAAATAAAAAGATAAAAATAAAAAGTAAAAGATAGTAATTAAAAGATTAAAAAATAAAAACATAAAAATAAAAAGTAAAAGATAAAATAAAGTTTAAAAATTAAAAATATTAAATAAAAGATAAAAGATTAAAGATAAAATTAAAAATGATAAAATTAAAATTTGAATCAAAGGGGGTCCCCACTTGGTCAAAAATCCTAGATCTAAGGGTGGAGAATAATTAAGACATGGATCAAGCACTCAAGCCATGGATTAAAAAGCAATCTAAGGGTGGAGATTGATTGAAAAGAATGTAAAGTCAAATACCTAGATCTAGTGGTGGAGATTTAACCTAGATCTAGATCTAATCTCAGCCGTTGATCTTCAAGGGGTTGGGGTCTTCCTCAACTATATAATGAGGGTCTCACTACCTCATTTCAGAGGCTCTCTCATGCTATTGTTATGCTGCCGGATTACCTCTCGATTCTTCTCTCACATTTTCTTCTTGCCATTGTAATATTCTTGCCCTAGTTGGGCCATAATACAAGTAAATGCTTTGGAGGAACTTTGGTGGCTCTTGTCTACATTTGTGCTTCTTGTGAGGTAACCTGTTTTATTTTTATTTAGTTGCATTTGTATTAGCTTGGATAGTTCTCCACAAAGTATTTTGTGGAGAAACTTGTAGGTAGAAGTGTTTTTACCTACATTTGTGAGTAGATTAGTAAGACTCTACAAAGTATTTTGTAGGGTTTATTTGTTTTGCTCACCTCTTTGCTCATATTTTGCAGCTTCTATAAGTTTATTGCAGGGATCCAAAGCGAAGGAGTACCCCTTCCATTGTTTTAAAAAAACAGTTTTTTCATTTTCGCACTTTCTGAAAAAAGGGTTTTAAAACTCAGTTTTTATCACTGTATAGTGATAAAAACCTTGGTTTTAAGGCCCTAACCCATAGTATATTAGTTTAGGCTTTAAGTTCTGCTATTTACATGTTGCTTTCACTTAAAAAAACAGTCATTTCCAGCCATTTATTTTCTGTTTTCATTTTCGCACTTTCTGTAAAAATGGTTTTGAAACTCAGTTTTTATCACTGTATAGTGATAAAAACCTTGATTTCAAGGCCCCAACCCTTAGTACATCAGTATAGGCTTTTATTTCTGCTGTTCTAACATCATTTAGGTGGCTGAAAACTGAGTTTTTAGCCATCTAAACTTCATATTTCTGTCATACTTTCGCTCAGATTTTTATGTAAAAAATTGTAAATTTTGTACTAATATTGTAACAGCAAATTTTTAGTATTTCATGT